>JAOWBP010004700.1:52440484-52452534 GCA_028571105.1 Tragopan temminckii | reverse complement strand
GCACCCACTGCAAGGCAGTAAGAGACCGCCCCACCTGGAAGGGCCAGATCCCATGACTTCTGTAATGTACAGGGATAATGCTCCAGAATTGGAGCATTAACACTTTAACTCTCAGTGCACTACATGATGTTATGATGTGGAATACTGAAAACAAAACAAAACAAAAAAACATAAAACCATGACAATATGTATTTAAGATAATTATTGTATTAGATAAAACACAGATACAAACTGATATTGTCTGATGCGCAACCACCTCCCAGCACAGTTTTTTGCCCTTTTCTGCCTTTGTACTGATCTTTCTTTTTCACTCCACGCCTCTTGCTAAGTACTTACCAGGTTGCTCGGAAAGTAATGCTTCGTATTTATTTCCACTGAAACTACAACAGCTATAAAGAGTACAATAACTCTATTTAATAGAGCAAATTTCAGCTACAAAATAGATTTTTCAGCTTACTCATCACCATTAGCTCTGCACTTTTGCCAGTCATGAATATGAATGCTGTGCTCTTAATCTGCACTGGAAGAAGTTACTAATGTCATTGTCGCCACTGCCAAAACATATCACCCATCATCTCACTGTGCTCACATCCACTGGTTGGTCTCCATAAATGTTCAACAAGCATCAATGAATGTCAGTGGGTGCCATTTTCTTCCATGTGGAGGAATTCAGTTCCACACCTTTGCTTCACCAACATTTCCATGTCAGACACCATTCTGTCAGACTGCCCTTCTGCTGTCATCTGTTGCACAGCAATAAAATGTAATAGGATGTGAGTTGGAGGGTTCACCTTCACTGCCATACCAAAAACATCCATCTCTGACATCATGGGCCAATGTCGTAAAATAGGAGGCAATGCTTTCAGAGCAACCCTTGTACAAAGATGTGGCCCTTTATGGGAAATAGGTATTATGCAACACTTTGCACAAAGAGACATGAAACATCCTTATCTTCTGTGATAAGTTCAGAGAAATGTGTCTTTATCTCACTCTATGTATAATTACTATTTTAATGCATTGATTTTATAGTAGAAAAAAATACACTTCTTGGACTTTGGAAACCATCTTAAGAATGCAGCAATCTATGTCAGTATTTTCACAGGCAATATTTCTAACTTAATGCTTGTAATTCAATGTTAACTGCAAAACTGACACCAGTTATCTGTATGCTCCACAAAAACATATTTGTTTTGATTTAAAACACAGATTTTTACAGAATGTGTTGAAGATGTCTGATGACAAAACTTGCAGATGACTTACATTTATTTAGGTCAGAAAATCTCCACACGGCGTTGTAAAGCCCAGCCACAATCTAGGGCAATGGCATATGAAGCACAACAGTGACAAGTAGACGATTGTACAAACTGGCAGGAGTAATTTTACCTACACACACTGCAAAACATGAAATGAAATTCTACTGCTCAGGAGGATGTATTGGGTGAAACTGTGTATGATACAACAAGTATATTGTTGAACTATTTAAATTGTTATCAATTATTGCACTTCATTATCTGTTCTTAGTAAAAAGCAGTAAAGAAATATCTTAATGTTTGGTCAGTTATGAGTGAATTCACAAAGAAAAAAAACTTCAACTTACTTTCCTGGAACAACTTGTTTCTCCCTTCTCCCACTTGGTTGTGCTAGCTAGCCTATTGAGGGCTGAGAGAACAAGAAGCAGTGGTATCTCCTCTGACTTTTCCATGACAGCAAGTCCACAGACACTGTAATGGAATCTGCTACCGATGCAGTCCTCAAGCAAACCCCTGCTTTAGAGTGTGAGTGGTGTGCACTTTGACTTGTCAAGCATAGCTCTTCCTAGTCGTGGAAGCCTGGAATATTTCTTTTAGTATGTTTCGGGCTCAGGACATGGACAACACCATTTGTCTTAAATTTACTCTTGCCAAAGCCTCCATACACTGATATATAACATGTTTCGATTACATTTCCATTCCGTTTTACATAACAATGTGATAACATTTTCTGTTTCTGCTGTACGATGTAAGCATTTATAATGACATCTTTGTGTTCTACACAAAGGAATACATCTTGCATATCAGCAGCCATGCTTCATATTCGCAGCTGTGAGCTAAACTGAAAAGGGATGTTGCATGCTCCTCTTCTTTATTAAAAAGTATTTTGAAAAATTTGTTCTCAGACTGTCATATACAATGGTAGGAGTGGTGACATTCTCATTCAAAACTGAATGTATAAGCTGAAGTATATCTGAAATATGACGTTTGTGATACCTCTAAACATCAGGGACCTGGTTGAGTGATGCATTTCCTCTCTATCTTGGTCAAATGTCCAAGAGTACAGGCACAGCAAAATGGAAATACTTCTTTTTTATTTCAGGGTGGAAATGAACAGATTTCTTGTTAGCTCTGTATCAGTCACTATATTGATAAATAGGTTAGGGCTACTAATCTGATAAAAGGACCCAGTACTGAGTCAGCGATGAGATCCAAGGGGAATTGTATGCCAGGACAGCTCATTATTCCTCGGCCTTGTTAAGAAGACTGAGTGAAGATGAGAGGGAAAAAACCTATTGACCTGGAAATCTGTACAAAAGCCACTGTTTTTCTAATGCTGCTAGTTACACTTGTTGATGTTGCCAGTTCCCAGACATGGAAGGCAACCTCTGATGGAAGAATCAAGAAGAGAAATAGACAAAAAATACCAGACCAATAACAGAGGCAAAATATAAAGAGGATGAGAGATCCAGTGGAGATAATTCCAGCTCCAGCTCCCATGCCCTGATTCATCCTTTCTTGTCGCTGAGATTACTACCTGTGAACAGCTTAATCTTCCACTTCTCTCATCTTCACCACTCTGGCACATGTAATTGGTGTGCTGGCAGGATAAAACCACTCTGCAGTAAAACTTGACATGTACCCAGCTTAGTGCAAATGAAAAGGTGAACAAAAAGTGTTTCTGAGCAACCTTAGCTTGTTACTCACAGAAGAGCATCCACAAAGGTCACTGCTTAGTTCTCACTTTCCAGGCTGTCTTGAGCAGCTGCACCTACACTGCAGAGCAGATGTGCTCTGTTTGATACCTTCCCATTGCAGTTCTCTGTGTTATCACAGAATCACAGAATAACCAAGGTTGGAAAATACCTATAAGATCATCCAGTCCAACCATCCACCTATCACCAATAGTACTCACTAAACCATGTCCCTCAACACAAAATCCAAATGTTCCTTGAACACCTCCAGGGTCGGTGACTCCACCACCTCCCTGGACAGCCCATTCCAGTGCCTGACCAGTCTTTCAGAAAAGTAGTGTGTCCTAACGTCCAGCCTAAATCTCCCCTGGCGCAGCTTGAAGCCATTCCCTCTAGTTCTATCACCTGTTACACAAGAGAAGAGGCTGACCTCCAACTCACTACAACCTCGCTTCAAGTAGTTATGGAGAGTAATAAGGTCTCCCCTGAGCCTCCTCTTCTCCAGACTGAACAGTCCCAGCTCCTTCAACCGCTCCTCATAGGGCCTGTGCTCCAGACCCCTCACCAGCTTTGTTGCCCTTCTTTGAACCCACTCCAGGGCCTCAATGTCTTTCTTGCAGCGAGGGGCCCAAAACTGGACGCAGTACTTGAGGTGCGGCCTCACCTGAGCTGAGTACAGGGGGACAAGCACTTCCCTGTTCCTGCTGGCAACACCGTTCCTGATGCAAGCCAGGATGCCACTGGCCTTCTTGGCCACCCGGGCACGCTGCTGGCTCCTGTTCAGCCGAGCAACAATCAATGGACCCCTAGGTCCATTTCCTCTACACAGTCTTCCAGCCATTCGGCCCCAGGCCTGTAGTGTTGCCTGGGGTTGTTGCGGCCAAAGTGCAGGACTCAAAGTGCAGGTCTTGTTGAACCTCATCCCATTGGCTTCAGCCCAGCTATCCAGCCTGTCCAGATCCCTCTGCAGGGCCTCGCTACCCCCAGGCAGATCGACACTTCCAGCCAACTTGATGACATCTGCAAAATTACTGAGGGTGCGCTCAATGCCCTCATCCAGGTTGTCAGTAATGATATTGAAGAGGACAGGCTCCAGTACCGACCCCTGGGGAACAGGGGTTGAGCTGTATCCCAAATCCCAGCTGGGGAAAAGATCTGAGTACATAGATGAAGTTTCTTAGTCCTAAGATCTGGGGATCAGACTTTGAGTGGTGTCTCACAGCACACTCCTCTTGACAGCAGCAATTTTTATCAGAATTGAACTGGAGGGAAGAAAATGCAAGGTCCTATGTGTGATGTAGGATGTTTGAATTTAAGTTTTAGTGTTTCTGGATTTACCTCCAAAGTGACAATAATTTTTAAGGCTCTGGAGCATGCCTCCTCACAAACATATATATATATGTGTATATATATGTATGTATATATGTATGTATGAAATAAAAGCACCTTCATTCTTGAAAAAGAAAAGAGAGCCAAAAAAAAAAAAAAAAAGGTTCTGGGATTCTGGGAACATTAATAGCTCCGTGAGGTATTTGTCGTCTTCTCCATGATGTTACCAACGGTCCAACACCAAGAATCCCTCACTTCCATACTTCTTATTGGTACAAAGAGATGTATTTTATTGTTTGGTATTTCAAAGTTAACATCCTGTACTTATAGACAACAGTGACAAAAATCTGGTTTGAGGAAGCTTTTTTAAACTTATAGCAGTTTAAAACTTGAAGACAAAGATTTTGTGATTAAGAGAATAGCAATGTCTTCTCAAAAAGGATTGGAAGCTTCTTCCCTCTTACATGCATTGTGAGTCACTTGAAACTCGTCTGTGGGCCTAAATAAATAGCTCTATTGATCCACCTCCTTTCAGAACAAGCTGTATTGTTTCACAAGGAGGCATGCTTGACCTTTGTTCTCTTATCTCCCTCAGAGCTTAGATGTACAGTACTGATAAAAAGAATACTCAAAATACCATGAAGCAAAAAAATTGGTTACTGTTGATATCTTGTGTTCGTTTTGTGGTACCAACTTGGAAAGTGCCACACCTGAAATTATGTTTTTGCAACTTGAGTTTGCAGTAATGAAATCCGTGCTCCAGATACTTCAGGATTCAGCAATAACCTTTGCACAGACAGACAAGGTCAAACCAATTTAGAAGAAATGCTAACAATAATAAGAAATATCTAAAGGTCAGCTATCTAGCCTTTATATTATCGGCTAAGGTGCTAATGACAGTAGCAGTACAGATGTGCTATTGAAAATGTTTTATCTATAACATATTAAAGGAGATTTCTGCTGTCTTGGCTTACAACTGCCTGGGATGTGCAAGACAAAAAATGCCACACAGATGAGATAGACTACATTAGGCTATGTTAGACTGTGACTATGAAAGAATTTCACTGTGTATTGTATATCCAAAGCATTCTAAAGATAGAAATTAAGTCACAAAATACTGTTCAACTTTATGAATCATGCTATTCTAGGTGAAAAAAAGCAACTATAACAAATAATTAACTTTAAGTTCCTCACAGTCTCTAAGCAGGGCTAACACTCCTAATATTTTTATCATATTTACATTTCCAACACTGTCAAAATTTAAAAAAAAACGACACTATTCTTCAATGTTGCAATCTCTAAATGAGAATTGTACTTTTCACACTTTCTGAATATTAGGAAATATGGAAAATTTGCAATATTGAATCTCATTATTCAAGCAATTTGTGAACAGTTGACAGTATGGTCCAGGTGCAGTTATTAAATGTAAGATTATCTGTGTTTCTAAGAATTCAGACTACTGTGACTTTGTCATTTTTATTATTAAATCAACTCCAAGATATTCAGATCAATGTTAAAAAAATCATGTGTGGAAAAGTTTGGGGGAAGAATGATACCCATAGACCTGCAGTCTGTCTATATTTTTATGTTTTTAACACATTGTTTTCTATTTTATTTCTATTAATCAAAGGAACGTCTTCACAGCAGAGGTGAAATACTAAGTTGAAGGTTATAGATTCAGTATGGAATGGTGCTAGAAGCCATAGTAATATGTCACTAGCTGGACTGCTGTGCTTTGGCCTTTATTGTGGAACTTATATATATTATCAATCTGCTTTTTGGATCACTCAGAAATCCTAAAACGTATGATAGTTATTTCAAAATTTTGCTTAGCTAGCAATATTCTCCTTTCTGCAGTTCTAACCATATGCACATAGACACTAATGTTGAATCTCTCCATCTGCTTGTCCTAGCTCACCCTTGCCATGATGAAACAGCTTCCAAATTCAAATCATTTTCTGAGTTCTGGAGGTAATAAAACTAAAAGAAGTCCTCATGCTCAGTGCAATCCCATCATCTTTCAGGAGTGCAGTATGTGCTGCGAGAGGTGATGGCACAGCATACGATTGTCTCCAGAGCCCAACAAAAGCAGCCCTGTAAGGATTTGATATTGATTTGAACAAAAGCAGGATCAGGTCTATAGAAAATGTTAAAAAACACTTCATGTCTTTCTGGGATAAAAAAAATAAAAGCTTAAATTTGATATTTCAGGAAGATAATGGAAAATCAGCATTTTCATTTGACTGTAGGAGAATGATACATTATGAATTCAATTAAAATAATACATGATATTTCCATTGGCTAAAATAAGAGGCCAGTGGACTGGTAAGATGTTTATGCCATGTTTTTTTGCACTCCTTTGAACTAACAATGGACAACTTAAAGACTTCAGCTCTGTATAATGGCTGATCACACAAGATACGACAGGATGAAAGACAATTCTGCTGTGCTTTAGTGGAGAAAAATAAGTGATATTTCAAAGTGTCAAATAGGAGATGTAAAATGACTCAGTGAAAAAGGATGACTTATACATAGAGACTGCCAGTTTGATGGGTTGGTGGCTGTACTGTGTTTTTTCAGATGGAAGAACCTTCCTTGTCTAAACCAGCAGAGGATGCCAGCTCTTTGTAATCAGTGTGTCCAAGCTGAAAATGAAAGTAGGAAGTATTGAAATAGTAGTACCACTGACTGTCACAGAATGAAAGATTATAGACTAATCAGACAGATTAATTTGCATAGTATTTTCTCTCTGCGTGCCATGAAAGCCATGTATTTTTATTCTGTTCCGTTGTCAGGGAAACTGAGGCATAAAGTCTCCTGATTAGAAGACTTACTCAGGTAAATATTATTCCAAAAGACTGTAAATTAAATTTTCTTCAGAAAAGATATTTCTGAGAATGGAAGAACAATATGTGGGGGAAAAAAATGAGATTATATTAAAAATAGTTGAAAAATTAAAGGTACATATACTTTGTTCAGATCATATGTATGTGGTTGTTAGTTAGACAGACTAAAGGAAACTCAACAACTTCTTCACTTCTGTCTTCACAGGCAGTCAGGTTTCCTCCATCTCTCATATCCCTGAAAATCTAGGCAGGGGTTGGTGCAGCAAAATCCCTCCCACTGTAACAGAAGAACAAGTTCAAGACCACTCAGTGAGACTGAACACATACAAGCCAAGAGGACCAGACAACATACATCCCAGGGTCCTGAAGGAGCTGGTTAATATGGTTGCCAAGCTACTCTGCATCATATTTGAAAAGCCACGGCTATAATGTGAAGCCCCTAGTGACTGGAAAAAGGGAAACTTCACTCCCATTTTAAGAAAAATAGAAAGGAAGACCTAGAGAACTACAAGCCAGTGAGCCTCATGTCTGTGCCTGGGAAGATCAGTGAATGATCTTCCTAGAATCTGTGTTAAAGCACATGAGGGATGAGCAGGTGATCTGAGAAAATCAGTGTGGTTTCACTAAGGGCAGATCATGCCTGACCAATCTGATGGCACTCTAGGACAGCATCAGTGAACAAAGGAAAAGCAGCTGATGTCATTTACCTGGAACTGTGCAAGGCTTTTGACAGAGTCCAACACAACATTCTTATCTCTAAATTGGAGTGATATTAATTTGAGGAGTTGACTATTTGATGGACAAAAAAATTGGTTGGAGGGATGCAATCAGACAGCTAAGATCAAAGAATCTATGTCCAGGTGAAGGTCCGTGTTGACTGATGTCCCCAAAGATTCATCTTCAATATCTTTATCAATGACCTGGACAATGGGATAGAGTGCATTCTCAGCAAGTTGGTGGACATTACAAAGCTGAGTGATGCAGTTGATACCACAGAATGAAGGAATGCAATCCAAAAGAACCTGAACAAGGTTGAAAAGTGGGCCCATTAGTAAACCTAATGGGGTTCAACAAAGCCAAATGTAAGCTGTTGCACCTGGGTTTGGGAAATCCCAGATCTGTATACAAACTGGGAGATCATCTCATTGAGAACAGTCCTGCAGAGAAACAGTTGTTGGTCTTGATGGATGAAAAGTTGTACATGAGCCAGCAGTGTGTTCTTACAGCCCAGAAGTTACAATAGAGCTAAGCATGCCAAGTTGTGGTGTACTTCCTATGAATACTGACATTGCAGCCTGGAGGGCCAGCAGTATCCTGGGCTGCATCAAAAGATGGGTGGCCAACAGGCAGAAGGACGGGATTGTCCCCCTCTACTCTACCTTTATGAGTCTCCATCTGGAGTACTGTGTCCAGGTGTGGGGTCCATAGTACAGGAAAGATATGGAGCTGTTGGAGTGGGACCAGACAGGCCATGAAGATGAGCAGTAGGCTGGAGCACCTCTTTCACAGAGTGAGACAGCTGGGTTTGTTCTGCCTGGAGAAAGGAACACAGCAAGGAGACCTCAATATGACCTTCCAGTACTTGTAGGGAGCTTATAAATGGGAAGGTGTGTGGTCTGATAGTAATAGAATAAGGGGTAATGGTTTAAAACTAAAAAAAGGGGGGATTTAGATTAAATGTTAGAAGAAAATTCTCTACTCAGAGAGTGGTGAAGCACTGGCGTAGACTACTCAGAAAAACTGTGGATGCCCCATCCATGGAGGTGCTCAAGGCCAGGTTGGATGGGGACCTGGGCAGCCTGATCTAGTGGCTAGTAATCTTGTCCACATCAGGGGACTTGGAACAGAATTAGGTCCCTTTGAGGTCTCTTCCAACCCAAACCATTTTATGATTCCATGAAACTGCACAGCAGTGGACAGTGTAGAGCATTTATACATCCAGTTCTTTTGGTTTGTTGTTGTTGTTGTTTTCTTCTATAATTGTGCTCAGCTGTGGATATAGTAGTGCAGGACATTGCTGATTCTTTTGGAAGAGAAAAAGTGGCTAAAGCCTTGTCAGGGACTCCTTCCTTTATTCCATCAGCCATGTTTGTAAAATGATCTTTGTACATCACAGGAGAGGCCTGCAGATACATACACCAAAAGCAACGTTTTTATGTGTGTATCATGGTAACACTGACCAAGTGTCATTTGTTCTCAAAGTTTGTTGCTCCTCATTAGAAGGGCAAGAAAAATGGAATGTTGTTTTTGAGTACTGTCATGGTGACAATCATCTTCTGTACATGTTTTCACATAATTACAATAATTTTCAAACATGTTTCTGGCTTCAGCCAAACAGTTACATTTCTGGTTGAGTATACACATGAAAGCCTTGAGTTTTGTGTCATTTTTTGCTACCTTGAAGCCTCACTCATCTGTTAGTGTTCAATTACGTACATTATAAGCAAACCTATCTTAGAACAGCAGATTCGCACTTCTCACTTAAAAAATTGTAAATGACTGTAAACGGTAATCTAGTGGTATCCAAAAAATCTGAGTAATTATTCAGAAGCTGATGGCATCATTATTTCAACCTCCTGACTGTAAAATCCTAACTCTCAAGAGAATAAAGAGTCAAATCTCATTGGCTTCCAGAAAATGCAATGTAAGAGCATCAGCCTGCAGTTACTGTTGGCAGAGAAATGCCTGCAGGTGCCTTCTATGGCCCTGTACTGGGTCCAAATGGAGTCTTAGAACTTGTACAGTTTTCTGATTGCATTCATTTGATTGGATTTCTGGGGAAGTCAGAAAAGATATAAGGGAAAAGAAAAAGGATTTCCGCAGTAAAGATTCCATTGATTTTATTAACAGCGGAGTTTTTACTACAGTGAGAAATGGTGAGAGTACCCTGAGTCACTGCTGTCACCAGCTGGAGCCTAAATATCAGCAACTCAGCAGGGAAATTCCTCTAGTCTTCCCTTATGCATGGAGTTTCTCTTTGAACAGTCTACCCAGCCTTTTCCACGCTTTAATCATTTTCACAACATTCATACTATCTTATCATCAGAATATTCATCTTTAGTTTGCATGGTTCTAGCCACATACCATTTCACGTGTGGAGCAGTTAGTAAAGTGGCTTAGCATGCAGCAGGATGCAGAGCAAAAAAATAGAGAGCAGCAGATAATGGTGAGCCAAACAACAGAACAGCCTCTGCAATCTGCAAGATGTCTCATCATTGCAAACACAGTCAGCCCACTCTTTGGCTTAGAAGTCCATGCCTAATGGTCAACTAAATTGCTTCTTCTTGTTAAGCTTTGGCCAGCAGCCTGTGCATTGTTTAGAAGGAAAAAAAATACATCTTATTTTAGTAATCTAATGGAAAACCAAATCAGCTTCCAGAGTACAGTCTGTCCTAACTTAATCTGCATATAACAACTATCTACAAGATTGTTTTAATCATTTAGATTATAGGATTATAAGCAAAGGATATAATTTCTTTGAACATATTTAGTCATTAATTCTGAAGGAAGGCAGTGAGATAGTGAAAATAATGGAGGCATAAAGAACAGTACTGAAGCCATAGTTATCAATGAACTTCTAAAATGTGAAAAGCAGATTCAACAAGCACTAAAGGATCAGGCTAAATCCTGACCTTTACTTTTTGTTATTCATTAGATAAGGATTTACCATCCACTATAAAAATAACACAGTGGTTTTCTATCCCCTTTTGGCGAAGTCTGGCCTTTCCTGATGTTGCTGTAGCTGTGAATTCCAGAAGTAGAAATAGAATTTTGACATTTAAATGTTACTGTACTTATTCTGAAATGACAGCATAGACAAATAAACATTTGATCTACATATTGAAATTATTACAAAACCTTAAAAGAAATCCTTTGTCTGTAGTAAATGAACATCATCCGTTTCTCTGCATTGTTATTTTCTTCTGTCCTTTTTGTTTTTGTGCATGTTTGTTGTTATTTGCCTCTTTTTTTTTTCTTTTTTCTTTTTTCTTTTTCTTTCTTTTTTTTTTTTTTTTTGTGTCTGTTTTTGTTCACTTGTTTGGTTTCGGAGGTGTGGTTTTCTAATGGTGGCTTAACTTTCATGGAGTGATCCCCACTTCTTATGCACCTTTTTGTTCCCTTTGTTAATGTAAGGTATCAAGTTTATACGTTTTACTTCAGTCGTGACTTCAGCAGATTGTTGAGGCTTTTTTCTCCCTCATTCTTTTGTCTTGGAGCCTAAAAATTGCTGCTGGACGCCTCAGCATTAAAACTCAGCATCTATACTGTTTGATTTTTGAAGAGAGGGAACCTCAACAGAAAGCTACCAAAGAACACTCTACTATGTCCCTGGTAGATTTTTCTCATGATAAGTTGAGCATACTGGCTATCCACCCAAAGGATGGCTCCACGTTGCAGTGGGATCACAGAATGATGCCTGTTCACATTGGCTACTTCTTCCTAAGTGCAGACCAGAACTGCTGGTAATGTTGGCTTCCTGGGCAAGGGGAAGAGCCCTCTCAGGTTAGCTTCACTTTTCCTCTGGGATTTCCACCTGGTTTTGTTAAAACATAGACTCATAGAATCGTTACATTATTTGGATTGGAAGAGACCTGAAAGATCTAGATCATCTAGTCGCAACTTCTGGAGCAGACGGGACATTTGGCTACTAGAGGGTGTTCCTCTCACCTATTCTCTTGGTTAAATGCTGTCCTTGCACTATTGATTTTCACTAAAGCAAGCAATTCTGACATTCACATGCTTTGTGAGCATTCTTGGCTTACAGTAAGAAACTACACATTAGGACACTCAGGATCTTGCTTGTTACTCTAGAGATTTCATCTATGCTTTAAGCTACTCTTGCAATTTTATCCTGATCTTTTTATTTCCAGCTGTGAAAAGAAAAGAAAAGAAAAGAAAAGAAAAGAAAAGAAAAGAAAAGAAAAGAAAAG
>JAOWBP010004700.1:52413241-52428708 GCA_028571105.1 Tragopan temminckii | reverse complement strand
AAAAAAGTGGGAAACACGTATAGGAAAAGGACCTCCTGCAGGATTAAATGGAAGTGCTGATATTTCTCTAGAGATTCTATGCAGAGAAAATTCTTGATTTTCTTTTAAAGACTAACAGCATAACTGCATTTTTAGTTACATGATCCACTAAGTAAACTTATTTTGAACTATACTGGTCTCCTACATTGTCTTAATAAAACCATTTCTTTATTCATATGCTAATTCTTTTTTATTGGTTTTATACAGCAAATGCATTGTACTTCAAAACATTTGCATTTCAAACTCTTTTGTTTAATTTTTTTTGTTAATAATAGTACTTTTCCTTCCTAGTATGTTTACTGGGACTTTGTGCAGTTTTAATTCAGCTCGGAATGAGTAACAATTCTATCTTTGCTCTTACCTCTAGCAGTGGCTGGTGGCACAGCACTCATAACATCCACACATATCGACTCTTTGGTCAACTCAGATGGTTCTTATGGTCATTTTCTACCAAAATACACAACAAATACAAGATGATTACTTCTTGACAGTCTTTAGGTAATAAAATTGAGAAGTAAATTTCACAAAGGTTTCTGGAGAAGATTTATGAAGTAATTTTCATGACAAAAAAATAAAATTAACACACTACTGTAAACATTATATGGATATAATAGTATTCTCTTTTAAAATTCTTGCAATTAAATATTTTTATGAGTAAGATTAGTGTTAACAGAGACATGACTCAAATAAGATCCACCAAATAGTAAAAGCCATACATTCCAGTGTCTGGTAATGTGGATTTTCAATTGCTTAACTGGTGAGAAGCTTTTGGAAAACGTTCATCATCTTTGTATGCACTAGAAAAAAATAGTCAACAGAAATGCAAAATGAAAATGTTTAATCTATCTGTCCATCTCAGGCTAGAAATTCTTAATAAAGCATGGTCTGCTTGAGATCATAAACTGTTATCTCATTTCCAAGGTTTTTATGATATTTTTCTCGATTTCCAATCATTTCTGTATAAATTAATATGTTTGTTCCCCATCAACCTCATTTGTCACTTCAAACACAACTTCAGCACAGGCTGATGAGACCTTAAACTCATTTTCAAAACACTTCCTTTGTTTGATTTTTATGTACAAGTGTGTTTTTCCTCTTTCCATCAAGCAAACAATGGAAATTTTGTTTAAAAAGAAACATGTTTATGCCTCATATTTTAGATTAACCTTTGCACGACTGGATTATGTAAGAAGTGGTGAAATACTCTTCTGTGCAGAACTTTTTTTTTTTTTTTTTTTTTTTGGCAGCATTTGTGAAGCTGTGAGCTCTAGTTTCATCTCTTCATTTGTATTTTGTGCCTTTATCTTCTAGAAGATTAAGCATTGATCTTCAGAGAAAAAGGCTGACTGTTGGAACTGTCAAACAACCACGCCGTGAATGGTTAATTTTTCAAATGTGAGCAGAGACACCAGATGGCACAAGGGAAGGGAAAAGAAAAGAACTTGTTTCATCGTTCAGCAATAAGGATTTTTCCATCAGCTGGTTCAATACTAACTTAGTTTACATTCACTTACAGTCAATACAGTTGAAACTCCATTTTGAAGCAAAATCTAAAAATAGAAGAAAAAATCTGAGTAGATATAAAATGAAAAATTTCCACCTTACACAGAGAGACTATTCCCTCAGCCTTATACATATGAACACTTACAACCCTCTTGTAGAAGTGAGATTCATGTGATAAATTGCAGAATCAGGTGATAAATTACACAGACGTGATAAATTAATTTGCTATGTACCTTTGACTGCCTTACCTGCACTCTACGCAATAGGGTATCTCCTGGGGCTTTTTTTATTATCCATAACTCTGAATAGATTCAGATATATGCCATCATAATTTAAAAGAAGCTAGACAGTAAATATAAAATAAAATAAAATAAAATAAAATAAAATAAAATAAAATATTCTTCTTTCTTATATCCTGATTTAAAAAGAAAAGAAAAAAAAAAAAAAAACGAAGAAAAAATTCAAGCAGGACTTTCTGACATTAACATACAGCGTGTCAAATTTTCTTAGACAAAAAAGTCCTTATTTAACGGTCATATCTCATTTACAGAGATAAAAACATGAGTGCTCTTTCACTGGAAAAGGGGCATGTATTCAGATTTTTAATAGCAACAGCACAGTAGCTTTTAACCCTAGAACTTTCTGATAGACTTCCTAATTGCTCCTTTTTACATAATGAAAAGCTATTATGGGCTACATTGAGAAGCTTTTAAGTTTCACTATTTCAATCCTATATTCAGTAATTGAGAAATCTAACTTTGTAGCTGGAAAGAAGAACACATATGATTAGGTACTTAAATGCATACATATATTTTTAACAAAATTTCTGGTTTTAAAAACCTTTCAGACTGATTGTTACAGTAGTCTTCTTTGTAATATGTGATATAGAGTTATGTGGATCAGTGTGGAAGAATTGTTGTTACAAATACCAGAAGAGGAAATCAGCAAGTCATCAACGCAGAATATTTCTAACATGTCCCCCACTTAGATACCCTGTGGGCTAAGGGTATGGTCCCTAACTCACAAAGATTCAATGAAGAACAGCTGATGTTGAAATTGTTTTGCCCTGGCAGACATGGTACAGGAGTACAAGCGCTCCTGACTGCCTTGAGATCTCCATGGTCAGCTGCCAATTTCTTTTTATGACCAGAGAGACTTTGAAGTACAAAATCACATCTGGAACATTCTCACATAAATATGTAACCCCATATTATACTGTGACTATTTCAAACTAAAATGTAGAGTCATAGAATCATAGAATTGTCTGAATTGGAAGGGGCACTTAAAGGTCATCCAGCCCACTATAAGGATAATCTATTCCAAAGTCTTCTTTTCAGTTCTCTGTAAAATTCCAAATGAACAGGAATGCTGAGGATTTCTTTAATAGCACTGGAGAGAGACTTCCCTAACAACACTTGCCTTAAACTGTGTCCTCCACTTGGTATCTTATCACAGGCGTATACTACAAGGAGACTTCCAAGTTGAGATATTCTTCTTAGACTTTGATTCAAAGAGTGAAAAAAAAAGACTTTTCAGATTTATTAACATCAACATTCTTGATGGAATGATGGGAGTACCACATGTTTCTCTATTAAGTTTCTTAGTTGACAATGATGAAACCAGAAATCTAGAAGTGAAGTATTTGGAGTGGCAACCAGCTTTCTAAACTTATTTTGTAGAAACTCTTAGTATGTAACTCAACTCTGAGCATCTATTCTGATCTACGCTAGTGTGTTACTTTTTCTAGCTATATAGAGCTAGCAAGTCAAGCCAGTTTTCAATTATTATTAATCCTTTGCAATAGCAATAAGTCCAAGGTCCTCAAAAACAAGCCCAATCATTTCTTTTCTTATCTAATGCTTTTTTTGCAGAAGATAACTTTTATGATCCCATAAAAATATTTTCCAAAACTAAAGCTGGTGACAGCCCTGAATTCCTTTATGATGCCAAATCACCTTGTTACGTGCTTTAGTTTTAGTACATACCACAGGAGTTATTTTCTAAGAGAAGCAAGCATTTGAAAAAACAAGAATGCTCATGAGCACAAGAATATATTTTTCCATCTTAATTTCTGATAATAGAACATTCTGTCAATAATTAAAAACATTTGTAAGTCCATAATATCTAAAAATTAATGCTAAATTGACTGTATAAACAAGTTTATTCTCTAGCCATAGCCCAAACAATATAATTCCTATTTTAAAAATAAGTGAGATAGGTTGAGCATTAGTTCAGTTTGCATTGAATTTGTAAGCATAGAAAACAAGGAGCAATTCTATATTTATGCTTTATGTCTCTGTTTAAGGAGAATTTACAGGCAATTCATAATGAGTTAAAACTAATGAGAGACAGATTAAAAAAATCAACTTTTTGGCAAAGCTAAATTGGCACAAAGTAAATAAAGTACTTACTGAAGTAAGTGAGAAAATTGCACTAAATGATTAAGTGTTGAATCACTGTCCTATTTATCTCACACTGCCATTTTATGAATAGCTTCCAGCTTTCAAGTTTGCTATCATTCTTAATGTAGGAACACTGTGGCATATAATTTTTAAAACAATTTCCCTCCCTATTCAGGAGACAAGAAATGTCATTGTTGATGATAGCTTTGATCTATCTACATCTACAGTTCCCTTTCATACAAAGGCCAACTGTTGCAATTTAACTTAAAGTCTTCAGAATGTCCCTATGAATATAGTGTGAACGATCAGTGTATTGGTTATCATGTAAAATGTGGACTATAAAAGATTTACATGACTACTGAGGTTTAACCCACAGCCAAACACCGCACAGCTGTTCACGGATTTCACCACAGTGAGATGGTGGATGCCCCATCCCTGGAGATATTCAAAGTCAGGGTTTACCAGGCTCTGAGCACCTTGATGGAGCTGTAGGTGTCCTGCTCATCACAGAGGAGTTGAACTAGGTGGCCATTAAGGATCACTTTCAACTCAAATGGTTCTATCATTCTATGACAACTGAAAAGTGCAAGGACTTGTGTGGGGGTTGAGATAATGATGGTTTGATAAGAAAGAAAAAAAAAAAAAAGGAAAAAAAAAAACCAATGTTAACAGCAAAAAGAATAAACAAGCAAGAGATGTGCAATGCAACTACTCACAATTAGTCAGTCCATCAGTAGCTTGGCAAACTCTCCCACGTACTATGGGACCTTCCTTCGGTCAGTTTAGGTCTGCTGTCCTGGTTCTGACCCCTCCCAGCTCCTTGCGTGCCCAGCTCCTCAATGACAGAGCCGTGCAAGAAGCTGAGAAGTCTTTGACTTAACCCAAGCACTTCTTGTGTCCACTATGCCTCTTTTAAAAGTATAGATCTGCTGCAGAAAAAAAAGGTGTATACTCAATGAGCCACACAAACGATTTAAAAACTAACAAAATAAATAAATAAAGGACTTTTTAATGGAAAATTCCTTCCTTTTAGGCAGGCACATTCACAAGTTTCATGGTCAATAATGGGAATGCAGAGCTGTTAAAGTATCTGATTGAAGTAAAGTCTAAAAAAGTTTGAGCAATGTTATTAGTATGCAAAACAAGAACAGTGAATTGAGTACTTTTCCTATCATAGATGCTGACATTAGCTAGGAAATAAATCACCTCCCCAGCGATTTCCCCAAAGGAAAGAAATTTAGAAGTTTGCATGGAAAGAGGAGTCTGTCTGCCAAGAAAGATAAATTATTATGCACTGTGCATTGGACAAAACATTTTGGTCCAAATTCACTCTGAGGGTAACTCTAAGGAATCTTGCAAAAAATATAGCAAGCCTTCTTCCTGTTAATATTTCAATCTATATGCTGTATGTATGTTAATACGTAATAATTTGTTCGATGTGGAAATGTTTGTATTTAATAGCTGAGTATGGATTTTACTGCTGCATGTTTAAAAATCACATGCATCATTTCCTTACATTCACTGTTGATAAAATTGCAGTCATGAACTGAACTTACATTTTCTTTTTTTTTTTCAAGAATGACTTCTTAACACCACATGAAAACAAACCTGAAACAGCATTTAAGGTTTGGAACAGGAGAATGGAAAACCAAAGAGAGTGCTAAATTCATAAAGTGGTTTGTCATTACAGATGGCACTATCTAGGCATTTTTCAGTTTCATTTGCTTCTGTTGATATTGCATGATTTTATATGTGCATTGTGCTTAGTTGTGAAAGACAAATAGAACAAAGTATTATTTCACATGTAATATGAATGATTACAAAGTACAAAAAAACCCGACTCCAGCATATTGAAATGCTTGTATTACTATTGCTGCCTCTTTTTAAGATCAGTACATTAAAGGGTCTGCTCCAAAATTAGTGCCTCCTATTTTCTGATGTTGACCCATGATGTCAGAGGTGGATGTCAGTGATATGACAGTAGAACGTTCCCACCAATATTCCATTACATTTTGTTGCCGTGTAACAGACAGCAGCAGAGGGGCAGTCTCACAAAATGGTGACATGGAAGTGAGTATGGAGCAAAGGTGTGGAATTGAATTCCTTCATGTGGAAAAAATGGCACTAGTTGACATTTACTGGCACTTGCTGAACCTACAAAGTACTTAAGTATGTGCATAACTTAAAGCTTATGAGCACCTCCATTCAGTTCAAGGAAATCAATCACATGTTTGATGTTACATGTCTGATTAAATGCACTGGGAAATTGAAACCTAGCCTGGACCAGAGTACAAGCAGTGATGTTAGGTGCTCTAATTCAAAACAACTTTTAACTAAAAACAAGCATTTTGTGTTTTCTTTTGTTTCTTTCTGTATCAATTAAATTTTCCTATTAAAAATAGTAATTTATATTTTGAGTAACATTACAGAAGTTCAACATGCTTCTAGGTTCTCCTTAACATGTTTTTATTATGCATGGGAAATTAACTGTTTTAGTTACTTATTGAAAGCTCTTTTTACCATCAGCTGTTCATCCCCTTCCCTGCAAGTTGTTGACTGGAGTTATGCTTCAGTAAGATCTTGGCTCTACTTCATGTATCACAACCCAGGATGAAAACTGAAAGCATTCTGTGTGTCTGAGATGTAATAGTTTTAATTAAGAAACACTTTTATAGCAATGCTTTCCAGCCAGCAGAATGCAAGCACGCATCTCAGGTTCTATCCCTGTGCCATTCACAGAAAGGTTCATGTTGGTCTTTGCAGGTTCAAATCTGGCTCACTGTAGTGCTTGGGCAGCATATACTCTAAGTTAAATAATTTCTGAGATGATGAGAAATTTCTACATGAATTTTCATGGCTATAAATTATACCTAGGTCACTCCAACAGGCCTTGCATTTTACATGGCCCAGTTCCTCCATTGTAGAAGGCTCCCCAGTGAAACCTCATGAGGAATTTCCTATTTACACACAGGAACTCTGGCAAAATGACTGTAAAGAGGTGGCCAGTGGTCATGGAAACAACCACTCTGCCAATCTCCACTTTCATAGAAACACAAAGTTTTCATGTTCTGACTCTCCCTCTTCCAAAAGTAGATCTGAGTGACAAAAATTCTATGCTACCATATTTCTTTATGGTGAACAGATCAATGAATCTCATATCACCCTTTTCTCTAGCTGTATTGATGGATGTTCATTTTTCACTGGATGCTATTGTGAGTAACTCCCTAAGCAAAGCAGTAAGCAATTTCTTCAAAGCATCAATACTGAACTGTAATTGGAGAGAAAAAATGCATACTTTTTGCATGGATCTGTGGTCTGAAAATATTCAGCCTGTCAGCGTAGGCAGGCATTGTATTCTACTTACAGCTCAACCTATTACATACCAGAAGTGCAAAGAATTTCTGATTGGAAATCTATGGCTTAAAGTCCAGCATAGAAAACATTGATGTAAACAGTAACTACCCAAAGGACTTGGCTTTTATCGCACTTTCGGCTAGAAGAGCAAGTTTAGTATGCCAAAGTTCAGGTAGTAATATTCTTGTCCTACAAGAATATATATTTCTTGTCCAAAATTCTTGTCCTACGTTCAGGTAAACTCTCTATCATTCCTCAAATAAAAAATGTGAATAGAGACACTTTAAATAATTGTAAAGACACTGTCTGCTTCTTTCCTTGTTGCTGCACATGCATATTACAACTACTCACATCAAAGAGACTGGTTCTCCTCTTGGTTTTGTGTGAAGTCACGGAACCACCTTACGGGGGCTCTGCAGACAGTGCCATTGAGAGTCATGGGTGTGCATTTATTCTCACAAAACTGCAAGTGCAGTCTGCTCCCATGGCTAAATAAAGCTTCTTATGTCCAAACCTGTTTCTGTCTTTGCCCAAACCAGGGACTTTTAGTTCTGCTCCCAGTTTACCTGTTTGGAAGATGATCACAAGAATATGGTATTACAGGTTATCCCTATAAAGTTATCCCTATAAAGTGCCCTTAAAATAAAAGTCTCTAAAACAGTAATGTGCTTTTCTGAAAAATAAAGTGATTTTGTCTATTCAGGCATAAATCAGTAATCTAAGTTATAGAAAGTACTATAGTACAGAGTTCATATTTAATTGACTGTGAAAAAAAAAAAAAAAAAAAAGAGTCAAGAACAATGTGTTCTGGGAAAAAGAATGAGGGAGACCAGAAAATCCAGTTATCACCCAGTTTCTATTTTCATTTGCTGCAGAACTATTTTGTGCATCCCTAGGAAGTATTTAATCATCAGTTGTGAATGATGTCACTCCAGTTATATGTCATCTGCCATATCAGTACCAGAGCATACGCACTGGAGATGTACAACACCTCCCATAGGATCAGATGAAAAGAAAAATTTTCTCTTGTATTATATGTTTGAATGATGTAAAGCAGGTCATGTTCTTCAAAGGCATCTTCTGTATAATTCAGAGCAAAAGGAAGAGTTCAAATTGAATCTTTGACTGAAACTGCTTTTTAAGGAGACCTCCTGTCTGAGGCTTTCAAATGTATTTTTATGTCAGCTCGCCTTAGTATTGACACTGTTTTGACTGCTGCAGGGAAAAAATACAGAACAATTTGTAGTATTTCAAGCAAACTTCATTGACACGTTTGACTGTGCTTGAAGTTTTAAGTAGGAAGCAAAATACTGGAGACTTGAACACATCCTTTTTCCTTGTTGCCTCCACTGTATACACACTGCTGACCAACAGCTTTTTGCATGGTAACATATCTTATTAAAAAAAGAGGAGGGATCTACAATGAAAATCAGCATGGCTGCAAAAGATAACTGCGGAATAGCGCAAAGGGGATCTCACATGTTTAACCCAGGTTTACAGCACAGCTTCTTATTCCTGCTACCCTGAGCTGAATTTCTAACAGTGGCACATAGAAATAAGCAACACTGAGTAAAGCATGTCTTGCATTTAATGCTCATATTTATTGTTTACTCTTGTAGTAGGTAGCTATTTTTTGAGGGTCTGATGCAACATAATGAAGAGTCTGCTTTGAACTGGTATTCACACAATTGAATCTGATTGCGGAGAAAATCTGGAGAAAAGTAAAACCAGAATGCATTATCTTCAGATATGAGATAACAATTTGCAAATATTGTAGAGAAAACTGTACAGGCTAAATTGGTGTGTATAACAACCTTGAATCTGTTTCCAAAGCCAAGCTTTAAATATAATTCTTTTGTCTAATTTGATGTATTCTATGGAATCAACTCTTCAAAATCTAGTGAGTGCTCTGAATGTCTCCCTGGAAAATCAGGACACCTTAAGATACCAACAACCATTAATAACATGAAAAAATGTGAAGATTTCACATGTATCTCTATCTATACAAATGGATGCAAACGAACAAACAAAAAACCTGAAACACATACATATCTGCACATCTATGTATGCATATACGATACATTATTCAAGAAAATATACAGTCCATTAAATTTACAGGTGCTTCACACCACTGTTGTCTTGTTTTCCATGGAAAATCTGCCAAGGTAGGTAGATGACAAATAAAGATGACATTTGACAGGCAGCAAATACTAGTGCCAGCTAATCTCTTGGTAAACAAAACAAAACAACACATCATAAAGGGCTTACAAAGGGTTTTTTTTTTGTTTGTTTTTGTTTTGTTTTGTTTTGTTTTTTGAATGAGCACTAATTATATGGATGGATACACATTTTCTGCAAATTTTTGAGAAAGTAGATTAGCAGAGGTTTGGTTTGCTTTGTTTTGCTATTGGTTGGTTGGTTGTTTTTGTTTTTTAATTGTGTACAGATTCCATGGAATCAATATTCTGGGTGTTCAGCATGCTAAATGATTGGGAAGTAAAAACTAGCACCAGGACAAAGGACGAAGGAAATCATTAAGAGGATGCATTTAGCATCATTAGAGAACACTGTTCTTATACTTCAGCTGAGAATCTTCAAAGGAATATTTGCAGGAATACAATTCCCCTGCTCCAGCACAGCAATTGGACTAGATGATCTTTCAAGGTTCTTTCCAATCCCTGATATTCTGTGATTCTGTAATACCTGCCTTGCCAAAAATCATCACTTATGTACATACACATCCACACACAAACTACAATATTGTACAGAACCTGTGCATTGGGCCCAATATGCTGTCTCTTATAGTAGCTCCTAACAACATACGGTAAAGGAAAAGGTCTTATAGACCTGCAGAAGGCAGATGTGGGATAATATCTTTGCTAAAATATGCAGCTGTGGACCCAGAAGGGTGTATGATACAATGTTATCTTACATAAATAATTAATTTAAATTCAGAAGTCTGGGGACACTGGATGTTTTCCATTTGAATTATCTCATTGTAATATTACTAGAAAGGACATTGCTCAATTTTGCAGTAATCTAACGTGTCATTGTGTAAAGCCATAGGGAGGTGGCTACTTGTCTTGCTTTTTGTTTTCTTACTTGCTTAGGCAAACTGTAGACTGTACAGAACAATGGTTTAAGGTGACTTGTGTAGCAGAATCTAGTAACATCTAGAAGAAGACTACATTATCTCTCTCATCTGTCTATTTACTTTGTTTGAAATTCATCACATTTTATAATCTTCTTCTCACTGTGTGCATTCAGCACTTATGTACAGAAGGGAATTTAGTAAGCCCATTCCCCTCATTCCATTTCAAACATCTGCTACAGAATACCAAAGGCTTCCTAATCAAGTGAAAACAAAACTGTAAAGCTAGATGTGCTAATTATTGCAACTTTCTTCACACTTTAACAGCATAATCCAATGGCACGATGGAATGCTGTGCTGCAAGGGAACAAGCATAAGACACAAGTAATTCTGAATTTTTTCATTTTGTTCTTTTGTTAGCATATGCACAACAAACAAACAAACAAACCCCAAGCCTGCATTTGTTTCTATAAATACAATTTCTATCATCTCACTACAGCATTTTGTGATTCAGTAGTTGTGGTTTAACCCAGAAGGCGGCTGAGCACCACAGAGTCCCTCGCTCACTCCCCCTCTTCCCAGTGGGATGGGGAAAATTTAAAAAAAAACCACAAAATAGAACTCATGGTTTGAAATAAAACTATTTACTACAGTACAGAAAAGGAAAAGGAGAATAGTTATGACTACATATACATATATATGTGTGAATGCAGAAGAAATTGTTCACCACCCCTAAGATATGTCCAGCTCACCCCTGAACAGCAGAAGAGATGAACCCCCACCCTCTCCAAAACTCCTTCCTCATGACTCTATATGATATGGAATATCCCTTTGGCCAGTTTAAGTCAGCTGTCCTAATTCTGTTCCCACCTCCTAGTGCCCTTCACTGCAAATGGCCTTGGCTCTGTACAACATTGCTTAACAGCAACTGGAAATATCCATGTGTTATCAACATTGTTTTTCTCCTAGAACCATAGTGTCATACCAAACACTGAGAAAACAATTCAATCCCAGCTGAAAATAAGACAAGTATAAATGCAATATATGTACTAATGTATATATAATAGGATTTAGGTGATGTTCCCTGTCTGATTTTACAAGCAGAAAATAATAACCTCTGCTGATAGCACAGGTGTATCACAGACTGAGACAAGTGGGTAAATTTTCTACTCAAATAATGAAACCAGCACACATTGTCTGCCAACTTAGAGTCGTCATGCTGAAAATTGGCATCACAGTCCGAGACCACTTGCCTCTCAACCACTCTGCAATCAAAGGGTCAATTCAATATAAAAAGGGACCCCATCTTTTGTGGTCTGGGTAACTTTAACATGCTACAAGCACCACTTATGTTTTCAGAAAAGAAAAACAACAAACACACATACACAAACAAAAATCTACAACAGGAAATTCTAACAGATTTTTGCCCAAATAGGTTTGCACTGATAGAAAACTAACATTGAGTCATTCTATAGGTGATACGTTATTGAAATCATGCTATGAAAATATAATTAAATATTCCTGAGAAAATTGTGAATACGTATGTAAGCTGTCATGTTATAAATTCATACTACTGTGATCTCAGTAAGCTTTTATCATAGAATCTTAGAATGACCTGCGTTGAAAACGGCCACAATGATCACCTAGTTTCAACCCCCCTGGTATGTGCAGGGTCACCAACCACCAGACCAGGCTGCCCAGAGCCACATCCAGCCTGGCCTTGAATGCCTCCAGGGATGGGGCATCCACAACCTCCCTGGGCAACCTGTTCCAGTGTGTCACCACCCTCTCTATGAAAAACTTCCTCCTAATATTTAACCTAAACCTCCCCTGTCTCAGTTTAAAACACTTCCCCCTTGTCCTTTCACTATCCATCCTTGTAAAAAGCCATTCCCACTCCGACTTATAGGCTCCCTTCAAGTATTGGAAGGCCACGATGAGGTCTCCCTGGAGCCTACTTTTCTCCAAGCTAAACTATCTTGTCACTACAATAGAGGATGGTACTCTCATTTTCCAGATAATTTGCCATGTAGCCACCACATAATAACTGTAGATGGAACTCAGTGAAAAGTGATCAAACATCAACAAAAACAAAGCAAAAGAAAGAAGTAATGTGAAAACACTGGCAGTTTGTAACAAATGCTCAAATATATTACAAAATAATACCTTACAAATTATTTCCGTATCTTCTAAGCTTTTTCCACTGATTTAGATAACAATGAAGAGGAAGAGGAATGATGTAAGAATAAAAAGTGAATTTATATAAAACAACAAATCACAGCACCTGGGAGAATGAAAGTCCACTAGCCAGAATTTGATTAATATACTCCATAAACTTCACGGGAAATCAGTAATTCTACCTGGCACTTGTGCTTTGCATTTATTGATACAGTGAAGATTTTGAACTTTTATTTCAGTTGTTCTAAGTTTACTGAGAATTTTTTTAAGTCTTACAAAAACTGCAGAAGCAGAACAAACAGACAAAAACTTGACAGGACTTCTAGGAGAAATAATTGCAGACAAAAATTTCCTTTATTCCTAGGAATAAAACATATCTAAATTATTTTCCTTTGGCCTTTTCCCAAGAGAATTCCATGTTTTTCACTTCCTTTTTCACAGTCACATTTGAATCATAACTGAGATAAGAATGTAATTATCCTACTTTGTCACATTTATTTTTCTGTTTCTGTCTCAGAGGGAGAAGATGGAAGGGAAAGAAATGAGTCTCTCAGTTTCTAGGACGGCTTAACATTGCTCTTTTTTAAGTTGCAATGAATAAAAGTTTATATAATCTTTTAAAATATAAGGTATTGTTATGAAAAATATGATTTAATATTTTCAAAACATAGATATTTCTTTTGCTCAAATTTTTCATCTTCTGGTTATTAAAAAGGAATAAGAATTCCCACAAGCAGTGTTTTGTTTTTAATTTTTAATTTCAAGGTAAATTTTCTCATTTCTTTACTGCATTGGGCTTTTTATGAGGGCAGGCAGCAACAGGACAAGGAGAAATGGCTTTAAACTGGAAGAAGCTTGATTTAGACTAGATATTAAGAAGAAATTCATTACCTTTAAAGAGTGGTGAGACACTGGAATAGGCTGCCCAGAGAGGCTGTGGATCACAGAATCACAGAATTACAGAATGGCTAGGGTTGGAAGGGACCACAAGGATCATGAATCTCCAACTCCCCTGCCACATGCAGGGCCACCAACCTCCCCAGTTAATACTAGACCAGGCTAGTATTGCTGGCTGGATGCTCTCTCCCAAGCAAGTGTTCAAGGCCAGAATGGATGGGGCTGTGAGCAACACAGTCTAGAGGGAGGTGTCCCTGCCTACAGCATGGGGTCAGAACTAGGTGGTCTTAAAGGTCCCTTCCAACCCAAATCATTCTAGGATTCTATGATTCTGTGATTACAAACTGTTCTTTACGATCATAAAGACTAGAAGCAAAAAGAGAGCAAAAAGCACACAATGCGATTTTAAGACATACTTTTTTTTCAGGTAGGTTGGAAAAATCGCAGCACTCTAGAATTTTAAATCATCCATCAAATCCATGAGTTTCAGTGGTACTGACTGTTGCTGTTGTTCTCTTTGTTTCCCACCCCACCATGCATTTATTAATACGGATAGCATCTCCCAGGCTGATAACTCTGGAGAAAAAGGAGTGACCCATAGTTCACCTTTCTCCACGTTATCCTACTAAAGTCCAATATTCTAGTGTGTCTAAAAAAAAAAAAAAAAAAAGGAAAAAAATAAAAAATAAAATCTTATGGCTATTCAATTCTGATTAAATATAGCTGAAATCTGAATTTTATTTTTTTCGCTGTTTCTTGTACTAAAAAAAGTTTAGGCACAGTGTCACTTTTTGGTGAGGCAGGGAAAAATACCAAATCATGCAGTGATTTAGAAATTACCTCCATCTATATAGCCTGTAATATAAGGAAGTTGCAGAGGGGATGTCCCCATCTCTGCGTTGTAAAAGTGCTGATAGTTCTCTTGGCTTATTCTAGTTCTAGTATTTAGTTCTGCTAGAGATGCTCTCCCTTCTTCCCTTGCAGGAAGAGTTGAAGATATATACATCTTCTCTTTGTGCAGAATAAAAAAAACCCTGAAAATAAACAGGCAAGGGGCGAAGGAACTGTGTTTGTCTGAAGGTTTATGGTCTCCTACCAATACAGTTTATTACACTAAGTAATTGCATCTGGGAGGACAAAAAGACCCATTTACCCAGCCTTCATCACAACACAAGGAGAATTTAACATTTTCTCTCACACTGAGAAGTCCCACTGTCCTCCTGCACTCAATATAGCATCATTTTATTTTCACTTGGTGAAAAGGATGCTTTATATATAGTATAAAAAAGTAAGACCACAAGCAAGAAAAGAAAATTCCTTCAAGGAATGGATAGGAAAAGTAGTTTTGCATAACAATGAGTAATTATTCCCAGGGACACTATGGAGGGCGCTGTCAAGCATTAGCTCTTTGAGAGCGCTGCACTGAAAATACTCTTTACCATTCATAAATTCTGCTCTGGCCCTCAAAGTGATTAAGTTAAAAGGAAAAAGCAATCAAAAGTGGGGTGAAAACATAAATTCTACAAATGCTTACAAAATAAGATGTGCTGGGACCTTCTCATGTGTGCTCGTTACACTCTTCTGAGGTATCATCTCAGCTTAAAATTATTCACTGCAGTTACTAATTTTGCTTCAGGTCCTAAAAATAAATGAAACCACTTATATAAAGAAATCCAAAGTCCGAGAGAAATGTACAAGTACACTGTTTTACAAATATGTTCCATCCATCAGCTTATCAAAGTCATCTTACTACATTTGAGACTTGAAATGTGTTGTCCAATTACAGTTACATTATAAGATTTCCATATAAACTCTGCCTCTCAAAATTCCCATTACCCTAAACTCAATGGCTCTGATCATTTTCTTTACTCAAAAAAAAGCTTTGTATTTTCATGCATCATGATATATCCACCATGTGGAATGAATGAAGAGAAGAGAAGAGAAGAGAAGAGAAGAGAAGAGAAGAGAAGAGAAGAGAAGAGAAGAGAAGAGAAGAGGAGAGG
>JAOWBP010004700.1:52386553-52413141 GCA_028571105.1 Tragopan temminckii | reverse complement strand
GTATCGTGTCCAGGCCTGGGGCTCCCAGTACAAGAAAGATGCAGAGCTCTTGGAATGGGTTCAGAGGAGGGCCACTATGATCAGAGGGCTGGAGCACCTCTCCTATGAGGAAGGGTTGAGGGAACTGGGCTTGTTTATCTTGGAGAAGAGAAGGCTCTGGAGAGACCTCATTGTGGCCTTCCAATATTTGAAGGGAGCATATAAACAGGAGGGGGAATGACTGTGAGGGTGGATAGCGACAGGACAAAGGGGAATGGTTTTAAACTAAGACAGGAGATTTAGGTTAGATATTAGGAGGAAGTTTTTCACCCAGAGGGTGGTGATGCACTAGAACAGGTTGCCCAAGGAGGCTGTGGATGCCCCATCCCATTCAAGGCCAGGCTGGATGTGGCCCTGGGCAGTCTGGTCTGGTGGTTGATGACCCTGCACATAGCAGGGAGGTTGAAACTAGGTCATCTTTGAGGTCCTTTTCAATCCAGGCCATGTATGATTTGGTTCTTAGGGTGTTCTGCTCCCCCTGACACTTTCAGGTTGTTATTCTTTCCCTCCAGGTTCATTGTTCATTCTTTGAAAGTGGATTTGATATGGTTTGTTAGTACTTCATGATGAATCAAATAGCAAAGCTTAAAAATGTGGATTTCTATCTCCATGTCAAGAGGAGTGTCATGTTCTGAAATCTGCCATGTGATGTATTGATGTAGTTAGTGCTTGACAGAGGTCAGCCTTTGGGTGTCATGGCACAGTAATGTGGTTTGACAGATAGATTACAAAGAGTGTTAGAGAAGAACAATGTCTTAACTTCCTTGTCTCAAACACAGGTGCTAGGTGAAAATAACTACTTTACAGTTGTCCATGGCTGTTGTGAAATGCTAAGTAAGAATACATGGATTTTCCCATGCTAGAGACAAGGGCATCTTGAGCCAGATAATGTTGGTTTCATATTTTCCACCGGCTAAAATTCTTTGAGTAAAATTTTTTTTGCTGTATGTTGTAGCTCTCCAGCCAGGCTCATTTTCATTCTGTAGAATGTGTTAAAATTTTTTGGGCTGTGTAGGAGACTTCCTAGAATTCCAGGAAGGTATGAAATTATTCAGGGTCGTGTGCTGTTGGATTGCCTTTGTTCTTGCTTTCATGTTATGCTGAGACTTCTCAGCAACTTTGTGAGCAATTCTCTAGCCTGTCATTTAATATCACAGTTGGAAGATGTGCAGAGAATAATATAAATTGGAGAAAAATAGAACTCTGTGTACTTGGGCGCTCTCTCACAGCAGTGTATTTCCATGATAGCTGTTTGTTTCGTTACTGGGTTTGACATAATGTTACTGTGGAATGGAGTATTACTTTAGGCTTTTGATGCAATGAGAGAGATTTAATATAACTGTAAGTCAGC
This sequence comes from Tragopan temminckii, assembly GCA_028571105.1. Lineage (NCBI taxonomy): Eukaryota > Metazoa > Chordata > Aves > Galliformes > Phasianidae > Tragopan > Tragopan temminckii. Next base: position 52,411,751 of record JAOWBP010004700.1, on the reverse strand, counting down.
CTTTCAAAACTAATTAAAAAGAAAATATAAAATATGCTGTAAAAATGTCTATCTCATACTTAATAGAGAGAATTTTTAGTGTGTTGGACATAGCAAATAAACATAGAAATGTGTAAATATATTTGAAAGTTGTAATAGGCTTGGCTATAGCATCTAATACAAGGTACTGCATTAAATGGTATAAAAAAAAATTAGTCTAGCCCATAAAGAACAAGGGGGATGTTTATTCAATTCAGTGGCATTAAATGTAAAATAGACTACTGGGAAACACTAGAGATGAAGGACAAGTTAGATGTATCTCAGCGGAAGTTTAAGCTGAAGTGCTAGTGTATGGGGGCTATTTTATGGAGACATAAGTATCTGTATCAATAATATTTATCTATCTTTTAGGCTTTACAAGCAGTTCTGGCACCTTGACTCACATTACTGTTTGTGCAGCAGTTCCATCCGCAGAGGTCAAAACTTCAGATGAGTTCAGATTTTTCTGCTGATTTCAATCAAGTACGAGGTTACTTTACAACAGGAAAGTTACTTAAGTCTCTCTACATTTTTAGTTGGATTATACAAATTTGCAGATAAATCATTTCAGTACAGCATATGGATCTGTCATGTTCTATCTGTGTTGCATTATTCATTACTTGTATAGCTGGATGAGGAAATAAAGTTCTCTTCATCTGCTACTGTGGAAAGTCTGCTGCATTCAAGGGACTGCAGTGATTTCCTGCTCTTGGTAGAACAGTCAGGGTGGAGTGTCACAGCTGTGTTCAATTTTGTTTTTTTCAGAAATAACCACCTGAAGCTAACGGTCACTTAAGAATATTCCTTAGGTTGTATAGCTTTGATCTGTAGTAGGTGTTCAGAATGAAATGCAAGAGGTCTGGTTTTGGCCATACTTGCTCATACTAACCTGATGTGGCCTATCGGTGTACTTGCTCATACCTTTCTGTATGTTTTCAGCAAAGATATTAAGAAATAATGGAAGCTTCACACATCTGTAAACAATATTTGAGCATCTCTTAGCTCTAAGAAGGTGGAAAATGCTGACTGAGAAGTTTGAGTAGTGTCCCTTTTGATTTGATTCTTCCCCTGTGTCCATGCCCACTGTGGGGGAAGAAGAAAGGCTGCCCAAGTTGGCAGCATGTCTCTATTTTTTGCCATTTCTAGGCCTTTTACAAGGGAGGGAAAGTGGGGATTAATATTTGAAATAAATCAGCTAAAAATGCACTGAAGCAATTGTGTCAGGATGTAACTAACATTATTTTGTCCTTCACTGTTTTGTTTGTTTTCACTCTTACGGAATCCTAATAGAGAATACTTTTAGCTTTCCAGCTTAGGAAGGATAATCCTTATTCTTACTTTTCCCCTGTTGGTATCATTCTCAAAGTGGAAATGCTGTTCTTCATCCTCTCTAAATTGTCTGTCCAGAAGAAAGAAACCTGCAGAACGATGCCTCCTGTGACTTCACGTTTTAGTTTTAATTTATGCCTTTATTTTAGCTATCTGTAGGCTGGTGGTGTGTATTTCAGATTTCTTTGAATGTTTCTTCCTCTTGCACATGTTTTGCTTGCTGAGAAGAATGCTATGTGCAGCCTGTAACATGGCTCTCTTCAAGGTCCTGGGTGATCAGGACTCATGCAGGTATATGGGTGTGCATGTTTGTGGTTGCTGTCCCAGTCTGACACTGCTTTGAGAGAATGTGTGGAGGATGAAGCTATGTGGAAGCTGCTTTTTACTTCCAGCAGTTTGCTTTTTTTTTTGTTTGTGGGACTGGGGATGTGGGATTGAGTAATTGCTATGTATGCAAGGATTATAAGGAGTGGAGATATTAACTGCCGAACTTCTCCCTGCTTACTTTTCATTTATGAGCTGTCTGAGAGTAAAAAAATGTCCTTTATGGGCGAGGAATCAAGAGGATTTACCCTGCTTTTCCTGGGTAGGGAGATCCAGAGCTATCTAAATGTTGCTGTGTCTGGTACTTCTGGGCTTTAGATCCAGCTACCTCTGCAGCTAATGAGGTGCTGTTAGCAAGATGAGTGCTGTTATGAAAAACTGAAGGGATGTGAGAGTTTATCTAAACGTGTTTTGAAGGAATCCATTTTCACGCCTTTTTCTCTTGCATCTTAGGTACTGGGGAGCCTGATGGACAAAATCTTTGAGTCTTGTTTTTCTTTGGATACATAAGTGAGATTAGATGAAGTAGAAGATGTTTTTGGAGACGCGTGCTTTCTAATTAGAAGTTGTCTTGTTTGCTTTTAAATTTGAGTGTATTCTCTGAATCAGACTAAACTTTTGCTTTTTCCTGGCTGTTGATAAACACAAATAGTTCTTATGACACCAGGGATCAGCACTGGGTCTGTTCTTGTTCAGCATCTTCATCAGTGATCTGAGTGGAGGGGTAGAGTGTGCCTTTGGAAGGTTACTGGTGGTGTGAACCTAGGAGGAGTTGCTGACACATCAGAAGGCTGTGCTGTTATTCAATGAGACTGGACAAGCTGGAGAGCTAGGGCAGGTGGAATCAGATGAGGGTTCAGACCTGAACTCTGTGTGATCTAGTGATAATTTTCATGGGATTTGCGCATTCATATCAGCAGTATTGTCTGTGTTCACACATACCCAATGTGACTTGTAGTCAGGAATTCAAGTATAATAAATCTAACTTTGTCCACAGCTGGCCTAAACTTTTTAAATGAATCAAGGCAGCGAAAAGGAAAAGTAGTTTTAGGTTGGGTCCTTTCATCTTGTGCGTGAGCTAATGTTGGTGCTTTCTTGTGCTGGAAGTAAGTAGTTAGATTGGTAAAAGTGCTCTGATTCTAAGTTGACCCAAATGATTACAAATACATAGTTCTACATTACTGAAAGCTCACTTGAACTAATCATTTAACAAAATGCAGGTGTTACAGGTAACGACTATTTGTTGCACTTGTGCTACTTTTTCAGACCTGCTTAAAAGTCTTTTGTGTTGCCTTCTTCACACATTAGGAGTGTTAGTGGGGCATTGTTGTTTAGAGCAGCTCACAGGTTTGACAGTGTTTAGTGGTCTGCTAAGTGTTCAGAAGCATTGCTTTTTGTCTGGAGACATTCCTCTTGATTCAGGTATACATTTCTAGTGTTCCGTATTAACTTCCACGTGCCCTTTTTTGTCTTTTTGATGCAGGTACTGGAGCTGTTAAGGTGATTCTTGGTAGAAAGAGTGTGCCTGTACTAATGACAGTGTCCTGTTCAATCATCCAGAATTACTCACTCATTACCTACCTGAAACAGACAAGTCTGGCTGTTTCTCTTCTCGCCGAAAGCTGCAGATTAATTTCTTTAGCATTAATCTCAAGGATTAATTAGTCTTTTTGCTTACATCCCATGTGTCCTTTTGATATCTGTCTTCTGTCCCTTTCATTGCCTTATCTCTTGCCTTTGAGGCCAAGGTGTAACAGTAGTCCTTGTTTTCTCATTTGTGTCATTGATTGTCGAAAGATTTTCCTTCTAATATGGTTGCCTTTGAGAGGCTGCACAGTAAGCTGTCCTTGTTGTGTAGTGACTACTCTTCTTTTTGCTCTTAACACTGACCATGTTCAAGCTAACAAAGCTAGTTTGTTTTCAGAAGCTTAATTCTGTGTTTTCCTGGAGCTTTGAGGGACTTTGATTAATAATGTATCCCAAGATCTTTGTACTGTGCATAAATCCAAAGGTTCTCTGTTAGTTTTCTCTTACACTGAGTGAATTTTCTGTTGGAGCAATTTGGTGTTCCAGTTTTTTGCTGCAATTTTTTTAAATGATATAATGAAAGAAAGGACAGAAGTGAATAGATGTACTACTGAGAAGGGCTCTTGGAGGAGAAATGCTGCTTTGTGGTGCTTTAAAATAAGTGAAACTGCTGCACCTGTTTGTGCGAACTCTCTAAGCAGTCCATACTTGTGGGCATAGGGTAACCATCAAAGTACAAGTAGCAGTGCACTTACATATTTTTGAAGGAAATAAAGTTTTTTTAGTTCTGTTTTTAAAGTAAAATTGACCTTACAGATTATGTCAGGGCTATTGCATTTCTGTGAGCCTTCAAGTAATCCATAGTTTTTCTGTTTTTAAGGTGTTTAGGGATATTCCTTAGGCAAATCACTTATCTTTGCTAAATAGCTTTTGTTGCTGGTGCGTAGTCAAAGTAGGTAGCATAGTACAGACCAGATGTTATAAGAAATTACAAGCAGAGGCTAAGTAAAATTCTGGTTTGATCTTCATATTTGAGGATAACAAGGACATTGTTCTCATCCGTGTGTTCTTGTTCTGCTGCTTGATGTCGTGAAACCTAAGTCTGTGTTGTGCTTATCCAAACAGCAATGTGTGATGCCTCACCTCCATTGCACTGTCTGTACCCAAAGGGGAAAAGGCATATTCTGAAAGTTTTTGGCTGTGTTCTTCATAAGATTGGGTGGGGTCTCTGAGGACTTCAGGTGTGTTGTGTCAGTTGTGACCCTTCTTGAGGCTGGAGGTATTAACCTCACGGTGCAGCTGTAGTTGCCTCTGACAAGTAGTAACCTGCTTGAGGAGGTGAGGCAGGTGTTTAATATGTAGTGTCTGGTTACTTAGATTCAAGGTGCTGATTTTCTGTGATAACCTTTATTTCATAATACCATTTGAAAGTATATTTGGGACAGGCTATGCAGTGATTTTGTTGTCGTATCTCTAAGCAGAAGTAACTTAAGTGTATAAAGCCCATATGAAATCATTTCCCCCTTGATGACAAGGATGCACGGGAGTGGATGAGAAAATTAATAGAAACAGGTAGTAGAGGATCTCCACCTGTAGGTATGGTGTGCTGAAGGCTTCTCTACTGTGCTCGCCTGAGGTGGTAACAGCAGTCTTTCTTTTTTCACCTCACCTCTGTTTTCAGAGCTGCCAGGATGCAGCCTTAGCTGCTGTTTCCTGCTGAGTATATTGTTCCATATCAAAATGCCTACTTTTTCAGAGGAGAGGAGTAGCAGACCACTGAATATTGCATTGCTGATCTTCATCTCAGCAGCTTTGCTTTAATTTTCTAAAGCCCTGTTTAAAAGCAAAAACTATAATTTGAATTGTTCCATGGCAAACAGCACTGATTACTTAAACTGTGTTCTTTAACTCCTGTTGTTTAAATCTTAAAAAAAAAAAAGCCTCAGAAAAGAACTACTTTCTCTTCTGCCATGCAGGCAATTCTCATGAATTAAATATCAGCTAACTAAAATTAGCTAATTAGAAACAGATTCAGTTAATGCCACAGTTAGTTTTTAAGACTATTTGGATTTAAAACTGTGCTTGATAAATAAGTGAATTTAATTAAAGATGCACAACACAATGCAGTGTGTTATTAAAGGGAACCAATCATGGTTTGCTGGACTGCACAACTTTCTTTGGTTCCTACTTAGGACTGAAAAGAAACAGCAGAACTCCCTTTCCAGCTTACTTATGATAAATCTCAGTATATTAGACAACCTTGCATTTCTTTAATAGTCTACTGATTTTTCCCAGTTATTGAATGCAGTGACTGCCAAGGTGTTGTAGCCATCTGAAGAGTAATGTTTTGAGGGTAGTAATGTCAAAAACTGTTGCCATGTGTAGTCCACTAGCTGGAGCTTTCTTTAACTTGGCAATCTTGTTAAAATGCTACCGTTTTAATCTTAATAGTGCTGTTTAGTTTGGAAATAGTTTTTCAAAAAGTCATGACTTTCTTTGGCGAAGTTGGCCGTATTCCTTATTTTTCAGGTCAGGTGGAAGTTGTATTGAAAGGGTAAGAATTGTTTTTTCCAAATTAGATATAAAAAGACTCTTTAACTTCAAAGCTGTGTAGCAGTGTTATGCGTGCTGGAAGTACTTGAAATGAGGTACTTCGATTTTTTTGAGAAGCGTTGTGATTTTCCTAGGGGCTCAGTGATGCCTGCAGTGAGTGCACTTTAAGTACATATGGATAATAGGAGTTTTCAGTCTGTAGCTGTGCCATGCAGGAAGCAAATACCAGTTACTGCTGCTTTGCTGGGACATGCAGAGGAAGGGCAGGTTCATAGATCTGACATTTTAATGCAGTTTCTTTAATAAAACACGTATAGACATAACAGACCTCCTCTAGTAAGCAGTTTATTGAAATGCTTGGGTACCATGGAGTGCTTCAGAAATGCATGTCTGTGCACTGTTCTTGGTTTGAGGCCACTGAGAATGTGGCTGTGATAACAAAGTCTTTTTGCATGAACAGTTACGGTAATGATTAAAAGTCTTAATATCAACCCAAATTAAAAAATAAAGGCTCAGTGTAAAGCCAGTTAACCACAAAGATTTTGGTAACAAACTAATGAGAGGACAAGTTTTTAAAGTGTTTAATAAAAAGACAATTTTGATAAATGTGCTTGTAAAACCTGGATGTGGCATTCTTATAAAATCTGACTTTCTTTTTTTTAGATCAAGTTAGATTTACTGTATAGGTTTTTTCATCTGCTAACCATGGGGTTAGAAAGCGTCTGGAATTTACACCAGCCTCAAACTATTACATTATGAAGAGCTACTCCATTGATTATTTTCTCTGGGTATTCCACTTGAGAAACCCTCAACTCTCCTGCAACTTGCATATCTGCAGATGCTCCTTCTGGGAGTACCTGTTGCAGGAACCTTTCTGAATGTCTTCTGTGCAAAATTTTAATTTTTAAAACATAGGATTTTGGTTATGGACTGGATCTTTGCCAAGTAGCTTGTTCTGCGTTTCTGTGGACTGGGGGAGGCATGGTAAGGGGAGATGTTTTTCAGTGGTACACCTTACATGCTAATTGAAAATTGTCTTTCCTGTTCTGTTTTGAAGATTCTGAGATGTGTGGGGGGGAGGAATACACCACTAAAAAAAAATACAACCAAAACCCCCAGCTGTGATATGTTATGGTTCCTTCTGGGTGTGGAGTGGTTTTTATGGTAGTTTCCAGGGTCGATGCAGAGGTAATGATCTTCTAAATCTTCTCTTAAAAATAATCATCCTAGTTCATACAAGAAAAAATAACAAATCTGGAAAGATTAGATTGGAATTGCCTCAAATTCAATTAAGCCACACTGCGTGGACGTGCTGGGAATATAAATGCAATTACTGTAAATTTGTACAAACTGATTTGTTGCATTATCTTGCTAATCTAACATACAGTCCTTTTGTGTCCATATTGCAGACGGCAACTCCAAACTAACATGGCAGTCAGACTGTGTGATGTGGCTTCTCTGCTTAGAAGTGGTTCGTGGGCAGCAGAGCCTTGGACTGGGGTCTGTGGGATTTTTCTTAAATTCTGTAGGCTACTTTTTTTACGTGTTAATAGTGCTGAGGCCATACCAAACTCCAATCTCATTCGGAACGCTAATGCTGTTCTATGTTTCATTCTAGGCTGTAGGCTGTGTCCCTATTATGTCAGGGTCTAGAGTACACTGGTGTACCATGACAACTTATCTGTTATATGGTGATCTCCTGTAGAAATTATACTGCAGTGGCTTGCCTTTCTTCTAATGAGCTTTTAGTGATAATTCAAAATATCTGGTGGATAATTGAAGAGTGTAGTATTATGTTAACATTGTTTTGGTATGGTCTGAATACTAAGTTGCAGTAACTTTAAAAACCTGTATGCTATGTATTTATGATTACTATTCTTAAAGTGTGTTTAAAAATTTTATTCTAATACATTGTTTAAAAATTTTAACTTTATTTTGGGTCTATTTGGATAGAAAATACTTAGTAACTTCTGAAGATGTGGCTTGTGTTTTATGAACAGTTGAATCTAACCTGTCAATGGGATATGCATTAATTGTGAAACATAAGTATCACTTCTATCAGAGCAGATGGTTCTATTGCTGGTAATGCTGCAATTTCAGCACATGCAGGCTACTGCAACTGTTCATTTGAATGTTGGCTTAAGATAGCATTTTTGCCACCTGAACGTGAAAATAAATGTGCAATTAAGTGAGGACTTCTTGTCCTTGCTAACGCCTTCTAATTTTGGTCAGTGTACACTTAAAATTTGATCGGAGGGGGAGAAAAAAAGCAGCCATAGTTATGATATGAAAAGAAAGCATTGGTAGCTATCAGCTCTATTAAATACACTAGAGATGTGGAAAAACAATTCATCTTTGGATCATCTACATTCTCATCTCTTCAGCAGACTTTTCCTCATAGTGCCAGTAGTAGTTTGCCCCCTTCCTGGTGGTTAATCATGAGGGAATAAAATGTTTCTGATCCAGTGGTAGCTCCTCAGAAAAACCAGAACTGGTTTCTACATTAAATGTTTTCAATAGATGGATCTTCCTTTTCTTTTTCTGGACTGAAGTTACTTCTTGGAAAATATGCTTGTATGCAAAACGGAAATATCTTCCTGGGAATGTCTGAACTTCATTCAGACACTCTTAACCTCCTTTGATACTTTCAGGAAATTAAGATTTGTCTTCCATGACCTAACCAGGTCTTTAGGTATGCACTGATTGGATATACTGCTTAGAAGAGGGGAGTTAGGACAAATTCCAACCTGATGCCACTCTATGACTTCACAAAACATTTTCCTGTGTGAGAACTCCTAGAAATCTTAGTATTATATTGGATTTCAATGATTACTGAATTTTCAGTGAAATGTCACGAGTGTTGCTTCTTTGTTAAGTGATCTGTTAATGGATAACTTCTATAGAATTTTCTGCTGACAGTTGTCCTCAGTAGGCTACGTAAGCCTTGTTTATTAGACTACCATTTAGAAAACATGCTCTTTACCAACTGTTAATAGTGGGTGATTGTCAGAGAGGCAGAAAGTCTTTGTACCTGTGGATCATTTCTGCCTATCATAGCAACTAGTCACTTTGAGGTGGAACACAGAGTTTCTGAAGTAGCAATTGCTCACTTATTTGATACCTAAAAGTAGGTTGAGTTAAAGTATCAAACAACTGTTTTTAGGGTGCAGAGGAAAGGAGTAGTGAAAACCCCATGTTGTCAATTTCATCAAAACAGATTTGGAAACCTACTTTCAGCCTGTGGTGGCAGAAGAATGATCTAGAAGTTATGAAGAGTTTGTTTTCCCATTTCAGCACATTCATTTACATCTCTAGATGTTTCCTTTAAATTATTAATCTTTCTAGTGCTCTTAGATGTAGGGTCAATATACAGTTACATACCCACCTATCTTGAAAATAAAACCTCCAAATAATTAAAAAAAAAAATACATTAAGGACTATGTACCTCACTTGTCACTTGCAAATTGATAGCATCGATGGCTCTTGAAAAAGGACAGTTCTTGGTTATTTCTGTACTAGGAAGTCTGTGATGCCCTAAATGAATTGGAGGAGGAGACTGTTTTTGGTATTAATTTAATTGAGATACATCTTGATGTTTTTAATGATGACTTAATTTGCCTGTAAGTTTGAAATTGTTAATCAGGGCAACACTTAAAAATCTTCAGTAGTGCTTTTGCATGTGGAAGCATTATCTGGCTGTGATAGTGCCACTTGTGCATAGTAGCGGTTCTTTTAGATTCATGTCTGGATTCTCCATAAAAGGGTAAAATATGAATTTTGATGTTTCTTATTTTCTATATTTTTAGCAGGTAATTGCTGCCATGGAAACACAACTGTCTAATGGACCAACTTGCAATAACACAGCCCATGGTTCAAACACCATTAACAATTGCTCTTCACCGATTGATTCTGGAAACACAGAAGACAGCAAGACTAATTTAATAGTCAACTACCTTCCACAGAGCATGACACAAGAGGAGCTGAAGAGTTTGTTTGGCAGCATTGGTGAGATAGAGTCTTGCAAGCTTGTCAGGGACAAAATAACAGGTATGTTGGTTTCATCTTTCCACTTTCCTATAGTCTGCGCTGTCAGATGATGTCTTGCAATTCTGTTTATTTACAGAATAAATTCAGGGAAACCAGTGCAGACATTGTTGGTCTGAAGGATCTAGTCTATCATCTAGATTCCAAACAAAAAATAAATGCTTGTATTTCATCCAATTTTGTATGTGAGTACTATAATTACTTTAAAATCTTCTGTGCATTCTGATTCTTTGGAAAGAAGTTTTTAGATAATGGCTTTAAACTGGAAGATAGTAGATTGAGACTAGATATTGGAAATTCTTTACTGTGAGGGTGGTGAGGCACTGGAACAGGTTGCTCAAAGAGGTTGTGAGTATCCATTCTTTGGCTGCATTCAAGGCCAGGCTGGATGGGGCTGTGAGCAGCCTGGTCTAGAGGAAAGTGTCCCTGCTTATAGCAGGGGGTTGGAACTAGGTAATCTTAAAGGTCCCTTCCAGCCCAAACCATTCGGTGATATTGGAAAGCAGATAAAAACTCAAGTAAGCCTTATATAATTATTCAGCTCATTATTAGAGCTGTGCCTAGTAGCTATAGCTGATTCAAAACTTCCTTTTTGAAAGATGTAGGGGTTTAACCTTCCACCTTAGGAGAAGAGTGGACTAATTAGTTTAGCTTTTGTGTTGCAGCATTTAAACCAATTTCTTTAGGGTATGCTCTTGAATTGACAAGTGAAGTCTTAGAATATGCAAGTATGAAGTGCAGAGTGATGCTGTCGATTATTACTTTGTTTTACCAACAGCTGATGCTCAGAGTACATGCATTTAGACCAGTTGTTTAATTTTGAAAGAACTACCAGATGAATGCCTGCACTTCAGTAACCAAATGAAAGGATCACTGGTAATGTTCAGCTTGTCTCATTTCCATTTGTGAACTCCAAGCTCTGTCAAATTAAAAAACATTGATGTACAGTTTATGTTGACGTTTCATTATTTTTGTTCAGAAATATTGACTTTGGCATTCTATTTCCTGGCTTTTTTTTTCAGAGCTAATACCTAGCTTTCAAAAACATATCTGAACTTCTTCAATGCAGCTCTTGAATATACTGTGCCTAAAGCTATTCCTTGCTTGGTTTGGGAGGTTGAAACCATCTCTACTGGAAGATAGTGGCAGAACATTAGCATTTCCCCCACATGGCGTAGGCTTTCTTGTGACTGAGTGTTCCTAGGGCAGCCGTGGTAGGAAAAGGCTATAGGTGATAAAGGTTGTATGTAGCTTCAGTCAATTCTGTGTGTGCGTGTTGATACCTTGGGTATGCTTGGAGATGTGTTCCCCAAATGCATACATTACTTGTAGTGATTGAGGTTAAAACCTGGCAGTTCTGACACTGACCCTAGGACTTGTCTTTAGCATGAATGACATTCTTTCTTCTTGTCCATATTATATATTTCCTCTTCTAGCAGTATAGAAATTCTCCAACTTTGCTCCCATTGGTATAGGCGCTGCTGTGTCGCTGGTGGAAAGGTGATGCTTAAGCAAGAATCTAACAGCAGACAACTTTTTGCATTGCCTGGCCTGCAGTAAGAGGAATTTGTCCTAGGCGCTGTGTAAGATAATGTTGTAATATAATGTAATAATACAATTTTATTAAAAGATTAAAAAGCAAAAAAACAGACAACCATGATACATGGGGTGTGAATACTCCCTAGTGTTTAGTTTACCTACACTTGTATCTGCCAGGGATGAGTGGAATGGGCTAAGCTGAAGTTCTCCTATATTTTGTCTAGTGTGCTGCTCAGACACTACTGAAGACTGGCTGTAGCTACAGGCCTTTGGATATCACAGAATACTTTAATCTCCAGTCCTCATATTCTGCTAATATGCAGTGGGTGAAAGTATTCGTATGACACATTATTTCTAAATAACTCCCATTGTTTTTTGAGAATCCTTTTTGTAATTATTCGTTACACATTGGAGATAACACTTGTAACAGGGTCCAAAAAGTTTTAGTTGTGTGTGGTGTGAGAATGAGTTGTGAATATAAAGGTGCATTCTTGGCTTTGGCTACTCATGAATGTAGGTAATTCCTACTATTCTTAACCATAGGTGGTTTTGTTGATGAGATACACTTCTTTGTCATAAGATAGATTCTCAAACCTCACTTTTCTTGAAATAAGTGTTTTTGGCCTAGAGATGTATTGTATTTTGAAGATGGCAAAACTGGGATTTTGTTGAAGTCATGTTTTTTTCTGTTGCCTACATTACACATAGTTTATATATATAAATTTGGAAGCAAATTTCCCATGAAAGAAGGCAGTCCCTCCTGAAGAGCCTGACTTTTAAAAGACTGTCAGAATGGATCCATGTTGGTGAATTCACTAGGCTTTGTACTCATGGTGATTCTTTTCAGTCAGCATTTGACAAATGAGCCTTCCTAAGGCAGGTGCTATCCACTGCCACAAAATGGATCAAGCTGAGAGGCTGCTCAGAGCCCTGCACTTGCTTTCTTGCTAGATAGTCTAGCTAGATTTTGTGCATTTGAATTAGGATAATTTTTCTACCCTTTGGATCTTAATGATCAGCACTAATCCATAGCAGATGACTTGCTCTTAAGACAGTGTAGCATAACTATTAAATTGGAGATTCATGCTCTAGTGTTATCAGTTAAGCTACAGAAATTACTTTCAGTCCTACTTATTTGACTTTGCTACCAAATCATGTGCCAGTCTTTTCACTATGGTGATCACCAGAAGTCCTTGGGATGTCAAAGAAACCAAAGCTGATGGCACACCTTTTCGTCTTCAGCTGAAGGCTGATCGGTGCAAAAAACAAACTGATCTTCTCTATAGGTACTTATTTCAGTTCCTCCGAACAAAAAGCTCCTCTTCGTATCTGTTGCCTGACCTTTCCTTTTGAAAGTAAAGGATAGAAGTGGTACTTCACCTTTTTATGGGATGGCCTTTCAAGCTGTTTATCCATCTTGCAGTTTGAAGTTCACATTTAGCATTCTTCGTTAAAGTTGCTTAGGGATTAGTGCTTGTCCCAATTGTGAGGCTGCTGCAGGCTAACATAAATGAGCCTTTGGGTCTTACTGGTGGATGTGCAAATAATCCTTTAAGTGATGGTTTTGATGCTTTCTGTGCTAGAAGCTCACAGTGTTGCTACTTAGTGTCAGATGACTCCTTGCCTGGGAATAGAGCAGGAAAACTTAATTTCAGACCTTGTTTGAAAGCCTGATGCCTTTCTATATAGTGCGAAGTGGTATCTAAGAAGATCTTTAATTTAAATGTAATCTGTAGTTGGGGTTTAAATGAGCTGATGACAGTCTTGTTTGGAACTGTTTGAAGAGAGAGATCATATTTGTCTTTATCTGAGGGCAGCTCCTTTGCCTTGAAGCATGTATTTAGCTGCGAGCAAAAATGTGACATTAGTCTTGTTGCAAAAGTTGTTTGTTACAGATGAGAAACTATTTCTAACCTGCATAGGAAGCAGTACTGCTGATTTAAGCAGTATAGTAAGATAATCTTGTGTTAGTGGGTGCTTCGTTGAGAACACTGCTTTGAGGTCTGTTCTCATTCATCTTCAGGTTTTACACAGACTGCTTAGAGAGAATTTTTCATTTATTTCTTCAATTCAGATCAGAGATCATTAGGAAGAGTCTTCTCATGAATTTCAGAATTACTCTAATTTTTGTATTTAAACAGTTGATCATAAATAAGCTGCCGCGAGTGCTAAATACTTGGTGAATACCTGAAGATGATGAGAAGTTTGAGTATAGAAATCTAAGTACATTTTCATACAAGCTGAACAGCAAGTGAGAATTGATAAAGGAGCAAAACACTGATCTGCCTTCAGCCATCTAATGCAGATTGGTCCACATCAGTATTGGATGCATACTCTGCTTGGGAAGTGAAACTTGACACATTGCGTGTTAGAACTGAAATCTCTTTGCCAAGCCAATAAGCCAACTCCAGTATAGGAATACTAAGAAATTTTGTAAATGGATAAGCAATACAAACACTTATCACAGCTTTCCACAGCAATGAATTGTTAACTAACAAAGAAAACAAGAAATGCTAATCTCTCTCTGTGCATTGGCAGATAATATCAGTGTCTCAAACATAACTCCCTGCTGTGATCTGTTAGTATCTTCTAATACAACAGTGAACTATGAAGTTTGCTCTGTGTTCCATTTTATCTAGAGGTTTTGCTTGTGAAGGAGAAAGCTGACATACAGAAGTTTGCTGCTGATCATATTCAAGCATGCAGTTTACATGCACAATTTGGTATGCCGGGTCACCATTTTTACTGTGAAATGTTGGTGTTGTTGTATTAGCTAAGCATGTAGAGTGTTCTGAACAAGAGTTAAACCAACCACCTGGCAACTGATCTACTCACCTGTTTTTCTGAAAGTAAAGAAACTAAAATATGGTATTGCCAAAGATGATGAAGTCTCCATGTAGGGACTACCATTAACAAGACTCCATTTGACAAATGAGACATCAGTTTCTCCTAGCTTGCTGATGAAAGAATCTGTCTGGAATGAGTTATTGTGCCCAAATATTTAGAGATCATTGTTAACTTGCAGATCCCTTTGGCTAATGTGGATGTTTGTAAGTTACTCCGAAAATAATACCTCCCATTTATTTCCATGGGAACTACAACAGATGAGTACAATAATCTGTTTGATAGAGCAAATTCTTAGGTACCAGACATCATTTTTCAGAGTAGTCACTACCATTAGCTATGCATTTTCAACAGTGATGAGCAGTAGCCTGTGTGCCATGCTTTTAGAGGAATCTGCAGCACTGGAGGTGACCCATTGTTCCCACTGCTGAAGCACACTACCCACCTCCTCACCATGCTCACATCCACTGGTTGGTTTCCATAAGTGTTCAGCAAGCATAAAAAAAATTACAATGGGTACCATTTGTTCCACATGAAGAAATTCAGTCCCATACCTTTATCTGCTCTTCCATGTCAGATGCTGTTCTGTCAGACTGCCTCTCTGCTGCCAACTGTTGCACAGCAATAAAATGTAGCAGGTTGTGAGTAGGAAGGTTCAACCTTTAGTGCCATACCACCAGCATCCACCACTAATGTGCCAACCTCGTAAAATAGGAGACGCTGTTTTCACAGCAGCTATTGTATATACATACTTAATGTAAAACTACCACGTTGTTTGCAGTTGTACAGAGACCATGGTCTTAACAAAGCAATTTGTTGACTGAATTCTTATAGCCTGTTTTTAGTAGCTGTTTAGTTTTAAGTTCTTCTCCATTTTTAAGTGCAACATGTAACTTTTTACTTGATTGCATGTAAGTAACATTAAATAATTAAAAAAAGCTAAAAGTGCTATAAAAGTTAAGAGTATTTGCTCCCTCAAGACAGACTGATTCAGCAGCTGCTGAGGAAATGCAAGGTAAAGTAGTAGCTGCCACTGTAGAACCTACAATAAAAATTCTGAAATTCAGTCTCAGTCATATGAGTGGTTGAAATCAATGTCATAAATCAGGGAGAATTTCCTAGTTTTCTTGTCTCCAAAGCATGTGTAGTGTTTTTATTGTAATAATCGTGGGCTTATAAAATTCACGATTTTCTCTGAAGAAATCTTATTGTTGACAAGTCTGTTTTTCTCACTCTCTTTTGAAATATTGTGTTTAAGCTACTGATAATGTGTGTATACTGACCTTGCATTTATGGTGTAATATATCAGCCTGTATTGCCTAGAAGCTGAGGTAGGATGCATCTAGTCTGGAGCAGTAACTTGCAGCTGTTGACTTGTGTAGAATTTAAGACTGGTTAATTGACTGTTCCATTTGCTAGAAGGAGCCAAGTGTTCCCCTCCTTAAGTTATTTTCCTGCATCACTCTCTGCTGACAAGCTTCCTGCTTTCTAAAGATGATGACGAACAGTTCTTACAGGTTGTTGACCATTATTATTCAATCCAGCTGCCCTATTATCAAGTTCACAAAAGCCCAATCTTCCAAAACCTCTTTCTCACTTGTCTCACGTTCAGTAAATATCTGTAGTTTTGTGGTGAGGTTTCTTCGTGCAGGATCACATGCTTTGTGGGTCAGTGCTCTCTACAGACTCTGATTTCCTAGATATTTGGAAGTATTGTCTCATTACCATTTGGTTATAGATAGTACAGATAACAAATGCAGCACGTAGCTCAGCAGATGCCTAGAACTATAGTTCTCAAAAATTAAATATATCTAGAAAACATCAGTATGTTTGCAGTTAATGTTTGTATGGAAACAGTTCCTAATACTAAAATCTTGTGCATTGTTTTAATATTGTTGAAGAGCTGTGGTAATAAATTTGAAGGGTTCTGGGCTGATCACAACTGAAAATGGAAAATGTAAAAGGAATTGGATATGTTATGATCAAAATTGCAAATTGGATGTGTCACCATCAAAAGCTGAGCTTTCACATTTGGTGTTATCTGCAGTAGCATTTCTTATCACAATGTTCATAATTCATTCTACTTATGTATGCAGTCACTGGGATGTTATGAGAAATTTAAGTCAACGTCTGCTTGTTCAGTGCTCTCTGGTTGTACAGTGTCTAAGAGGAGACATCTTGTCACAGTGCTGCATTGTAATGTGCCCAAACAAGTGTTAGATTCTGTGAGATGAAGGATTTTCTCTAAGGTGAGCCCACTGTCAGCAGAGCATGGATGAAATATTGATCTCTTAGTGAGTGTTAAGTCACATGTTTGCTTGACTGGTACTGCAGTCCTTTTGTAATAAATACAAAGATCTTGTGTCTTCCATGTGAGTAGTGGAAAGTGCCTTGTCTCACTGGCTGCTTGGCTCTAATTGCTAGAACCTGTGAAACTTGCTAACCTCTATCTTTTTTTTTTGTATTGCATCCGTGCAAAAACTGTAGTTGACATGGGTTTCTAGGAAAGAATGGAGCTGTTCTACTGGAAACCTTTCTGGTCACTGTTACTGCAGAACTCTCGTTTCCCCACACATCAGCTCTTTGTTTCAAGGTAAATCTCTTGGTTCTTGAACCTGGTCTGGTAATTTGAGTCTTGTCACCGTTTTGAAGTGTTAGCTTACTTTCCAGCCATAAATCTGTCTCTTACGTTAATGCTTGACAAATTCTAGGACCTATAAACTAACATTATGGGAGAATGGGAAGAAAATAGTCATAGTTATTACTTTTAGTCTAAGACTCTACAGATGTTGCCTTCTTGAAGTACTCTGTGTGAAGATTAGATAGGAGATAAACTAGGCAAGTTCTTTTCTCTTGCCCTCATGTCTCAGAGGGAGGTAAGAAGAATAATACTATGGTGTTCCTATGGAAGGGCTTAGTCTGGAAAGTGGCTGTTTAGTTCATTCACAGGATAGGAAATCTCAGATGTCTCTGTCACAAAAATAAAAATCTCCTGGGAAAAAAATTGAGAATGGTAAAACTGAATAGCTGAAATTCCTGGTATTTGCTTTGTGGTGCTAGTACCTCATAGAGGGAGCATTGCAAGAACTGATGACTACTACTTTGCCACTTCCCAAAAGTTGCTTGCTGTTTTTCTAAAACTCCCCACTTCTTTTTGCCTTCTCAGCCTTCACTCCCAACATGTATGGTGTTGAGAGCCCTGTGGCAGTCTAACCTACTACATATTTATGTAGGATTTTGAGTGTGCTTGAGGTGGGTCACTAGTTTGGTAGGTAGAAGAAAAGCCAGATGAAGGTTGCTGCAGTTTTAAGGTGTGCTGACTTGGTGGCAGTGGTTCTTGGTAACTGCTGTCAGCCTGACAGTAACTGCTTGGAGCAGGGATATTGACAGAAGGTATTGCATGGCAAAATATTTTGCAAGCAGGATGCCTAGAACAGACCGTGACTAAAGCACAAATGGAAAACAAATGGGATTGCAGACCAATTTATATATGATGACTTAGTTTCTTTCTGAAGTTTCTTTTTCTTCTTAGTTTCTTACATAACTGTGAAGCACTGGATTTTTTTCTCCTTTTTCTTTGTTTTTACGAGGGTGGATGAGAAAGGAGAGCTGTTCTTAGTATTAGCTTTTTAATTTTTAACGTAAGTTTGTATTTTAAGCTCTACTGCTATTAGATTGTGGACTCTGTTGGGGCCAGGGGACCCAGTGTGTAGGAGCAGAAGGACGGTAGTCATTTTGAACTTTGCTGTTCCATGTTCTTCCCACAAGCACAGAAAAATTGGCCTACTTAGCTGGTGGTTGAAGTACTGTCCTATTGTTTGGAGTGCAGGAATAATCCTGTAGAAGCTTTCAAACAAGCCTTATGAGAAGTACTAATGGATACTTGTTTTAAGCCTGTAGTGTATTATGGGTTGCTTTTCTCTGATTCTGCATACTTGTTGTTCGATGTTGACTGGAAAGAACTTAATAGCTTTTCCATTATGAGCCACATGATTTATTGCATAGCATGCACTCCTGAAACTAACTCGTACTTGCAGATGAAGTAACTTGTTTTACTTAAATTACTTAGTAGCATTTGATTCTTCATGCTTTGACTTCACTTTTCACTGCTTTCCAAATTGACACTGTTTTTGACTGTTAAAAGTGAAGTTTCAAAAATTTTTATAAATAAGGTAACAAAAATGTTCAGTTTTACCTGCATAGCTTTTTCCAGGGGTTCAGTAAAATTGCCTGCTAGGTCAGCTCTTAATATTGACATAACTGAAATAAAGTATTTTGTAAGGGGTTAGATGGTTAATGTTAACTTGTATGTCAACCCATTAGGATTGACCTCAATATGTAGCATAGGAACTTAATGCTTAACACTGATTCTTCTTCTAATGCTCAATACAGCTGAGTATATGTAGTGAATCATGATGTCACCTTCATAAAACTGTTCCATTCAGCAATTGCTTTTTATGATTGGGATAAATGCAGTACGTACTTCCTTTATGCTTCTCTGTAAGCAAATTTAAACTCACTCTTGTCAGAGACTGCAATAATCTACAGGAAACCCATGAAAATATGGGGTCTTGGAAAGTGTGTGCCTTTATAGTGATGTGAGACATTCTTGTGTGCTTCTGGCAAGGGCAGGGCTCTGCTTCCCCCCGGCTGCATACCAGCTGCCTGTTACATGTCTTATCACTGGTTGTTCATTCTTCCTTAGCTGCTTGTAGATAGTACTATTTTCTACTGATTTTAGACAAACTTGGAATAAATGTTAATTCCTGTGCAAACTTATGTCTTAAAAGAGACCCTTGAATAGTTTGAAATTTTTGTAGGCCAGCGCTGCCTTCCAGGGTAGCTGTGCTGTGAGATTAGTGACAAGTATTTATAGCAGTTGTGATGTTTTTCAGTGAACTCTAGCTCATTTTGGGCACCAGTGTTAATGTCATGCTCACCCTGAATCCCTTTGTCTGAAAGGCTATAATATGGATTATATGGTCCTATTATCAGTAGAGAGAGTTAGTATTTGTCTCTTACCAACATGATGCAGCCAGAGATTTTGCAGATTCATGGTTGTTCCATTATGTACTGAAGTAGCCAGCATACAGTGTTAATATAAGCAGAATAACAGAGTGAAACTATCTTTTGAAAACATAATCAATTTAACAAACTACCTGGTAATTTTCACCTTAACATAATAAGGAGCTTCTACTTGTCCCTACTTGGAACTGTTCTGGGTCAAGATTTCCTACTTGAACATAATGTCTCTGCTTGTAAACCTCAATTACTGTCTATTCTGACTTACTGTGCTTATTTGATAAGGTTTCTTCCTACCTGTGATTTCTCTGCCTGCTGTGGTGGGAAGGACCAGAGCTGCACTTTTGTTTGAATATGACATCAACAAACAACGAAGTCTCTAGGAATAGTGGCTTGTATTGAATAGCAGCATTCTTCGTATGTGGAAAAGCTGTGTGAGATGTAAGGCTGAGAGGATGAGACTAAGCTAAGAGTTGAACCTGGCTAGAGTGAAACTTCTGCATCTGTTCATGAAGAAAGCCTGTTAACTTAAAGCTCTGGTGATGGCTGTTTAATTAGACATATTTGTCTTGCTGTATGGCAGAATAAACTGTCAAGTGTGTTGATCAGTATTTGATAATCAGTAACTCATTTTGACTTTTTTTTATTCAGAGCTGAGGGTCCAGACATCTGAGAAAGAGATGGCATAGTATCAAAAATGGAAATCTAATAATGATGACAGGTTACAAGTGTTCTCTTGATAGCTGCATAGCTTACCAGCTCAGTGGTGAGAGCTGTGAGTGTTCAGTAAATACAATCCATCTGCAAGTACAAATTCCTATTAAATTAGGAATTGCTTAGTGGCTCCTGCAGTTTTTCTAATTTTGCAGAAGCTGTTATAAAACACAGTTCAAACTTTAATACTAACTTGAAAGGACTGTGAAACTTGAACAGTGATTGCTATTGAAGGAAAATGGTGAGAGGACAGTAGTGCTGGTATTCAGTACTTACTCTGTTAGTTCTTCTCTGTAGTGAAGTATAATTTTAGGTACAGTATTATGGCTGAGTGACATCATTAGTGTGTGCTCCTTAGCCTTATTCAGTGTCACGATAATGCTGGTGATCTCAGTAGGTTAAACTGCTCCTTTGACAGTGCTGATGCAGTAACTTTTGAAGTGGAGCTGCTAGGTAGCAGCTGGGTGATGCCGTTGTTGAGGCACACAGTGCTCTGTGGCCTTGTCACTCAGAAGGATTAGCCTAGTGTGTATTGTGGAGCATTCTGATGTCTTCAGCTGCAAATCAAGACAACTCAGTTGGACTATTTCATGCTCCTGTACCTGAAACTTTTCATCAAACCTATGCTCATGAAGTTGGACTTGTAGCTGTATGTACTGCTCACTGATTTTTTTCTGTGGCCCCTTTGGCTTGCCTTCAGGATGTTGTTGGCTGTGACTAATGATAGTTTTTAGGTTGACCTTTGCCCAGAGAGGTTGTGGATGCCCCGTCCCTGGAGGTGTTCAAGGCCAGATTGGATGGGGCTCTGGGCAGCCTGGTCTAGTATTAACTAGACTAGGATTAAATGGTGAGGCCGGTGGCCCTGCACGTGGCAGGGGGGTTGGAGATTTATGATCCTGGTGGTCCCTTCCAACCCTGGACATTCTGTGATTCTGTGATTCTGTGATTCTGTGACCTTCACATGGCATTTGTATGAACAACTGCACTACTTGTGCTTTGGTGTGTCAGTCAGGTAATGCAACATTTCCACTGCACTGAATTTTTGGAAGATGTCTAAAATGGTGCAGGTCCAAGAAAACGACAGCCTTTGTATATAGACTTTTAATGTTGCCCTTGGTGTTTCTTCTAATAGTGTTCTCATACCAGTGTTTACAGCTTCAGGCTTTCTTCTGCCTTTCATTATGTCCAATGTTAAGTTGCTGTGAACTTGACTTGATAGTGCTTAAAAGGGTATTGGCTTGTTTTAACAGTACTTCAGGGAATCTTGACTGCTTAGCTTTGTACACAAGAAAAAAATAAGGATTTAAGTTAAATTATTCTTAGTTAAGAATCTTTGGCATAAAATGAACATTTGTGAGTTTTGGCATAAAAATTATATTCCCTAGAAAATAAGCAGTCCTGATAGCCGGCAGATAATTTGATGTCTTGAAGGAGTGAAGTGCTGAAGGTGTAACTTAAATTGCTGAAGTTCAGTTATGTTAAAAAAAGAAAAGCAACCAGTCAGAATTCTTAAGTATATTTTGTTGAAAATTTCGGCTCCTAGGCTTTACTTAGCTTCAGTAACATGTTCTAACATGTCAAATACTGATGCAGATAATAAATATGTAAAGTTATTCAGTATTTTCTGTGATATTTGTGTTCTTAATGGTTAAGTTCCTGTACTACAGTATTTCACAATAGAACTACTTAGCCTAAGTTAAAACAGCCTTGAGATTTCTGGAAAACCATCCTACTGAAATCCTAGTCTTTTTTAAAGCCTGCCTTATGTTGGTATTTTTTTTTATTCTGTATGGAAAGTAAATGTATGAAGGTATTCGCTATTACTTGAATTTCTTAATTTTCTAGAGTTTGACTGTGTTCTGTAAACTTTTGTATTAGAATACGAAGTTTTTCAAGCTTAGTGGATTTTTCACATGAATTATTAATCAAGCATAAGTATTCTACTTCAGTTTTATTTAAAAAGAATTATCAGTTACCTTCATCTGTAATTGAATTATAGTTTTAGTACTTCTTAGGTTCTAACAGCTATTAAAGTTAATTTGTTAAGTGAAATGGAGGAGAGGTGGAACTCTTAAACTTAACTCTACTTTCACCTTAAACCAATATATTTCATAGGACTCAAGTTACACCTTATAAGAAGACAAGAAGGCTTTGGGAGTTCAGGTGCTTGCAGTGTTTGTTATTGAACACTTTAAACTCATTTTTTTTGGTGGAAAAAGAGATTACCTGAAATTTTCAATTACCTATTTTTCTCGGTCTGTAGACCGTACTGATAAATGTTTAAAACTTAGCAGGATGAGTTTGGATGCTCTGACAGTGTCACAGAGAGGCCGGGAAAGATGGCTTGTTCAGCACTTACGTTTGCTTCTTGGTAGCTCTGAACGCAGCCAAGGACTCCCTCGTGTGGTGGGTGTGCCAAGGTTCATAGGTATCGTTCTGCATTTTTGTTAGGAGTCTCTTTCTCTCCTGAGAGCAGAGAGAGCACGACAAAGTAACACCTTATAATTCACCAGTATGTTTTAGTCAGTCATGAAATCTATCCACCAAGCTAATCAACTGCTCTCCAACCACAGTCATGCAGTATACATCCTTTTATATGAATGTTAAAATAATGCTAACTACTGAAAATGCAGCACTTTGTATCTGTGATCTCTTGAGGACTTCTGTATCATACAGCCATAACTGCATTTTAGAAGTAGCTTTAGAAATGGCTCACTTAGCATCTATTAAAGCTAAGTCTTGTCAGTGTTTCAAGCTTTTCTCTTTAGATATAACAGACTGTAAATGACCCTTGAGCACTTTCAGGCAAACTTGTTAGCAGAACTACATAGTTCAGATGGCTTAGCTCTCTCTTACTGCGCATCCAGTCCAGCAGCATTGAGTAAAGAGCTGTTGAAGATGCTGCTTTTGGCACTTGTCTGAAATAGTATTTCTTGTTCTGAGCTGCCTATGGGGTTTGGAAGTATTTTCTTCCTGGAACTAAGTGGTAGCTCTTGGGCTGAAACAGAAGAGAAACATTTTTTCTGCTGTCTTAAACTTATATTATAAAATACTGTCATCTTTTGCTCACTGCAGAAGGAAGGAGCTATGCAGACATCTGTCTCTATAGGGAGGTTTTCTTTTGTTGCTTTTGCTTGCGTCAATTTTCTAGGTACAGTAGTTGTTGCAGTTTAAAAAAAATAATAAAAATTGTTTTTCTAGAAGGTTGACTGATCTGGGGGCTATTTTCTTTTCTGTGCTTCTGTGGAAACACAGCGAGAAGAAATGCAGTTATTATATGGCATTTCTGGTAAAGTTTCAGAAGAAAATGCATTAACTGTGGATGCTGTAGCTGTTTCCAAAAAAAAAAAAAAAAAAGAAATTTGTACTTTTACTTACTGTCAGCAGTCCAGTTCCTAGGAGAGGCTATAAAAAGTGTCTTCATTGTTGTCCTGCTGTTGTTGGGCTGAATGTCCTGGTTTAGCTGGTTGCACAATTCTAACATCAATGAACTTTGAGGCAAGTTTTTGGAAAAAGGGGACTGAGCTTGATGGAGATGAATAATTTTGTATGTCTTTGAGTTTTCCTTTGCTTTTGTGTACTCAAGATTACTGTTTAGAAATGAGAAACAGAAGACTTGGATGAAGCAGTACAAATGGTTTGAGTCAAACTACTGAGAGAAAGTAGTTTATAGATGGTCTTGGGAGATGCTGTTGCCTTGGACAGATGATCACAGACCTAAAACTGCTGATCAACAATGAACGTTAGCAAGAAGATGCCTCCAGGTTTAAAGTGGGAGTGCTTTATTTGAATCTAAATAAACTCTGCTTCATCTTACAGCTAGGATGTTTTCTAAATTGATAGCAAGTCAGAAGGGTGTGCATATACAGATGAGAGCCTATAGGAGGTGGTACAAGAAAGTGATGTCAGGTTTCCACTTCAGTTGGAAATGAGTTCTATACATAGTAATACTGGACCTAAAGGGAAACTTGACAGGAAGGAGTGGGCAGTGAGGAATTGCTCTGTTGTTGTCCTTGACAGTATGCTCCTAATTTTCCTCCCTAAGGCAAATTCTGAGACAAATTGCGCTAGCTATTGTCTTTTAACCTTAAACTGGGGTTTACCTCAAGATGTATTAGATGTTTCATGCAGTTGAGTACTTCAGGCATGAGCATTTTTCTAGGTAATATTTGGACAGCACTAGGGCTTATTTTTCTTTCATGTCACCCCCTATTTCTTAAATCATTATGAGAAACTTGTGTAGTAATGAGGGAACCTTGTCTGTTATTCCCGAGGCTCATGAGAAAACTTTGCATAAGTAGTTAACTATGGCCAAGTGAAATGAGGTGGCTTGTAGTGGATTCTGAGGGTTCAGTAACCCAGCAGTAAGCTCTTTTAGATATTGTATGTACCTGTGTTTCAAGGAAATGCGTGGTGCTGTTTAGTGATGTGCAATAAAAAATCAAAATCCGGGGGAAGACTAGACTTGCATTTTGCTAAGCAGCCAGTTAAGTTGCTCAGTCATCTTGTCATTCCTTCTCTCCAGAAGAATATCCTAAGCATCTTCATTATGGTCTTTGATTCTGACATTCTGTTCTTGAGAACAGGACTGTAGTATAAGCAGTCTCCATAGAGTTGTTGAAGTTGCTGAAAATAACCAAAAAGTTCTTCAGCAGAAGTTAAAAAGAGATCTACAATCTAGAATAGTTTATCTTTCTGTTTATTAGCACTGCTGTGATGCTCTGATAGTGCGTGATTGTGGTTAGACGGCTTTAGTAATTCATGGTGGCGATTACCTTTTATAGTGAGCAGTGATGAGGTCCACAGGAGTCAGTTCCACACCTGTTCTGTTTCCCTAAAAGTGATGAAGTAAAGCAGCAGCTTTGCTGCTCATTCCTGTGTTTTTTTCTATGTTTTTTTTGTACTACTTGTAAAGATACCTGGTAAGAAGCCTTGTTTCTAGGAGTGTTCTAATAGATTTTTTTCCTTCTAATCATCTCTCCACTTTGACTTTTCCTATTGTAAGTGATTTTTATTTAGCTTTTAGCTAGTTTTAGTCTATACCACAGATTACAGTCTGGTTGGAGGCCTGTAACTAGTGGTGTTTCTGAGGGGTCGGTGCTGGGTCCGGTCTTGTTCAACATCTTCATCAATGACCTTGATGAGGGGATAGTGGCCAACCTCAGCAAGTCTGCTGATGATACAAAGTTGGGAGGATTGGCTGACGTGCCTGAAGGCTGTGCTGCCATTCAGCGAGACCTGGACAGGCTGGAGAGCTGGGCAGAAAGAAACCAGATGAGGTTTA
>JAOWBP010004700.1:52347038-52386453 GCA_028571105.1 Tragopan temminckii | reverse complement strand
GTGCGACCTGGTGTAGGGAACCTGCTTTGGCAGGGGGGTTGGACTCGATGATCTCTGGAGGTCCCTTCCAATCCCTAGAATTCTGTGATTCTGTGATTACCGTTTATACTGTTTCTGTGTCCAATCCAGAGCATAAAATCCAATACAAAGCATACAGAAACAGAATTTTAAATCTTAATAAGCTGTGAAATAACCACAAGAGCTGTTGAAGTGAAGAAGCTCATTTGATGCAGTTGAGCATGTAGCATGTCAAGTGTTACACACTTGCAGAAAAGCGCAAAGTAACCTCCTTGAAGGTATTATTTTATCTTTGTGGGAGAATTAGTAACTCATAATAGGAAACAAGGTAGCCCCAAGAGGCTTTGGTGGCTTTTCAAATTGCTGACAGTGCCATTATGCACTGGGAAGAAACACTTCTGAGATTAAGATCTAGGTACAGATGACCCTATTCTAAAGTGGCAGCTAAAGCTGCTTTTTGATTTGTGTTTAAATCCAAGGATTATTTAATTTAGGGAGAACTGTAGATTTACTGTTTCATCTCTCACCCACTTGTAGGCTTCAACAAATGTACTTTAAACATCTTATTAGACTTGGAAACAAATGCAAGATGGTTTGCAGATGATTTCTACTTTGGTGTATGAAGTTAGCTGATGTAGAAGAGTCACAGATGGGAAAAGTCCAAAGCTATTTGGTTTTATCTTTTGCTTCTGGCAACATAAATTAGTGATTTTAATTACAAAATGTTGAAGTTTC
This sequence comes from Tragopan temminckii, assembly GCA_028571105.1. Lineage (NCBI taxonomy): Eukaryota > Metazoa > Chordata > Aves > Galliformes > Phasianidae > Tragopan > Tragopan temminckii. The sequence goes on along the minus strand of JAOWBP010004700.1, from coordinate 52,385,700 downwards.
TTTTCTAAATATTTCACGTGGTAGACAGCCTAAGTGTCTAGTTTTTCAATAGCTTGTTTTGAAAGCAAGAAGTTTGAACATTAAAGAGAAGACATCTCTGCACAGAATGAGAACCTATCTGTATTATACTTGCTAGCTAATTCCATGTTAAGGAAAGAGTGAAATGTATGCAGCAGATACGCTGCTCTGACTATACATTTCAGATGGAGGAAGATCGGATTTCTTGTAGGCTTTTTACAGACACCATTAGTGCTAGTCAAGCTTAGAATGTAAGTTTTTGTGGCTGTGAAACACTTAACTGAATTTCTAAATCCTTATCTTTCTAACTTAACTTTTATTTTCAAAAAAGAGGGAAAACAACCAGCAGATGTTGGACATACTTTGCAATAATTGGGAAACCTGTTGATTGTTTGAATTAGATACTTCTACTGGTTTGTGTGAAATGTTTGCCTAGATTTTCTAGAACTCAACCACCCATATACAAACCAAAAAACCCCATATGCATTTTCCCTTAACAAAAGCAGGAGAAGCAAACAGCAGCCCTGGAAGAGATGAGGTTCAACTTCCAACTTTGTACTGCTTGTTGCTAACCAAACTTCATCTTCTGAGCTTCTGTCTGGGCTTCTGTGTTTCTTTGACACAGAATTGTTAAGTCAAGAATTGCTGTGACATCCACAGTTTTTCTGGGCAGTCTTTTCCAGTGCTTCACTGCCTTCTGAGTAAGTAATATCTGTCTAATATAGCCTAAATCTCCCCTATTTTAGTTTGAAATGATTCCCCCCGTGTCATATTGCTACCACATTGTGTAAAAAAAACAAACACACACACACACAAAAAACAAACAAAAAAAACAACAACTGGAAGGCTGAAATGGAACTTTCCCTGGAGCCTTCTATTTTCTAGGCTGAACAAGCCCAACTCACTCAGCCTTCCTTTGTAGGAGATGTGCTCCAGCCCTCTGGTAATCTTTTGTGGTCCTTCTCTGCACCTTCTCCAGTAGCTCCACACCTTTCTTATGCTGGGGGCCTCAGGCCTGGATTTAGTACTAGAGATGGGACCTCACGAGGGCAGAGTGGAAGGAGGTGATTGCTTCTCCCTGCTCCCACTCCACTCTTGATGCAGCCCAGCATACTATTGGCCTTTCAGACTTCATGAGCATGCTTCTGATTATGTCCAGCTTTTTGTACATCAGGACCCCCAGGTTCTTCTTTACAGGGCTACTGTTGGTAAGTTAATCTCTGTCTGCACATCTGATTGCTCTGGCCTAACTGCAGCAGCTTGCACTTGGCCTTGTTGAATGTCATTAGGTTCTTATGTGCCTGCTTTTCAGTCCTGTCTGTGTCCCCCAGGACGACATCCCTTCCTTCTGTTGTGGCAGCTGCACCACTCAGTGTGGTGTCATCAGCAAACTTGAAGGTACACTGTATCCTACTGTTGATGTCATTGATAAAAATGATGAAGAATGCTGGTCTCAGGACAGACCCCTGGGGGAAACCACTCTCTTCCTGGACAGAGAGCCATTAACAGCAACTTTCTGACTGCAGCCATTCAGCCAATTCTTTGTCCATTGGGTGGTCTACCCATTACACCTATCACTCTCTATTTTCAAGATAAGGATGTGGTGCAGGAGTGTGTCAAAGACCTTGCAGGTGTCCAGGTAGATGAAAACAGTTGCCCTCCCTTTGTCCACCAGTGCAGTCACTCCTCCATAGTAGACCACAAGACTTGTCAGACGTGACCTGTCCTTGAAGCCATCCTGCGTGTCTTGGATCATCTGGTCATCCCTCATGTGCCTTAGCACAGTTTTCCAGGAGAATCTCTTCCATGATCTTCCCAAGCACAGGCATAAGGCTCATTGGCCTGTAGTTTTCTCAGATCATCTTTTCCCTTTTCTTAAAAATGGGAATGTTTCCCTTTTTTCCATTTGTGGAGGACATGACAGCCATGACTTCTCAAATATGGTCTTTGTTTGCTGTGGTCTAGCTGTTTTTTATGTAAAAAAAACAATGAAACTCATGCAGAAATTATTTCTATTCCTCTGTTCGTCTTCTGTGTTCTAGAAATAATAATATATTGGGAGCATGTTAGATGAAGTAGCTTTGTAAGAAAGTTAAATCTAAGATGTGACTTAAATGAGTTTCATCCTGGAGCATGACTAAGAACACCAGAAATCAGCATTTCTGTCTTAGGAAGTAAGACATTCATTGAAGTTGCTTTTATCTTATTTTATTTTTTTGAAACAGTGCTAGGGAGAGTTTCTGCAGACAGTGGGAGTGGTGGAGGCGACAGGTGTAGAAATTGCTCTGCTGTAATCAAACTAATATGGAAAAAAATAACTTAGGGTAAGAAACTTAACAAAGTTATCTAGATAATCATAAATGAACACACCATACTTCCATAGATTTCCATATTGTTTGTTACAGAACCACTGATATTGAACGCCCTTATGGAAATCATAAAGTACAATTCCCTGCTCAGAGTAAGGTCGTGGAGAGCAGACTGCTCAGGGCATTGTCCAGTTGAGTACTGATGTTCTTTTTGTTTAACTTGGCACTTCGCCTGTGCTCATCTGTTCACAGCTGCTTCTAGCCATTTTTTTCTTGTGTTTATTTTAGATGAAATGGAGAAAAGTGGGTGGACTGTGGAATTGAGGTTTGTCTGTTAAACTTTTGGTGCTATGGTAGTTTGTACAAAACACTACCAGCAGTGGTGGGCTTGTGACTGAACCCTCTCTTGTCTCTGGCCATCAGATATTTTTGTTGTGAATGTTTTGCTGTCTAGGTACCATATAAGAACTTCATACATCATGGATGCTTTTAGATTTTCCTGTGATAAATGAATTTGCCGCTTGTGCGTTACGTAATACTGTTTATCCCTTTGTCAGTACATTGCCAGGTAACACCTCAAACTAATGTTCTGTAAGTGGGCTGTATTGGATGCTTCCCATGGCTTTGATTTGTTGATTCAGGTTTTTGGACTTTTCCAAGTTCTTAAAATCTTCAAAGACTGTGGGACTTTGTATTAAAAAAAAAAAAAATCTGTGCTAATGAAGGGTATGTTTACTAGATAGTGTCCTGTTGCTATGTTACATTTTTGTAGCTGTCGTTGTGTGCTGGAAGTCTTTTAAAAAAGTATGCTGAAGGCAGCTAGTTAAGGATGTTATGTGTTTGGTTTTGAGATTTTGAAGAGATAAAGTCTGAAGTGCTTAATAAGTGCTTAGGCACAGTACACTGATTGAACTGGACTGTGGCTCAGTGAGAGTTAAAAGTTCTCTATTGCCATCTGTGGTCTAAACTGGTGATGCTAGAAGAACTTGTTAACATGGCATCTTTGTTCTAATGATATTTAACTGATGTCCAGTCATTTGTATGAGTTGATACGAACACAGGAACAAAATGGTCTTTTAAAACCCCTTGCTACCATGAGGCTGTACTCTGTGTGAGTAACATCTGTAGAAACAATCAGCTTCGGGGATCTCTTGGCTCAAATTCTGGTACTGAAATGCCTCTGAAATTCCCTTATTTTGAAGTATTGTTAGGGAGCTTTACCATTATGCTTTCTATACTCAGTTAAAAAGATGAACAGTGGATTTTTGATGTTTTAATTTGAAAAATCTTGCATTACTTCTTGTCTTCAACAGTTCATAACAAATTACTGAATGTATTTCAAATATCTTTTTTTCAAGTCTTTCATTAAAATTATTGTGGCCATTTTTTTGTTGAACTTAAGGTAATCTATGGGGAAAGAGAAGGCTAGTTAAAAATAGTAGCCTTACTGGAAGAACAAGGCATTGTGAACTTCTGAAACTTCATTGTTGCAGGTGACTGTTCCTCAATATAACTCGTTGTGTGTGCATTTAAAGTTTTAAAAACACATTTAGTTATCTGTGTGACAGCATAGATGTACTAATGATCACTTTTTCCTTTCTTTAACCAGGACAGAGCTTGGGTTACGGTTTTGTGAATTACGTTGACCCCAAGGATGCTGAAAAAGCTATCAACACACTGAATGGATTGAGACTTCAAACTAAAACAATAAAAGTATGTATTGTTTTCTATGACTTCGAGAAACTAAATTGTTTTTGACTTCTTATAAGACTTTCTTATTTATGGCTTGTGTTCTTCTGAATACAATTCAGGCATTCTACTGTTGGCGGTAAAATAGTGTAGAACTACACCATGAAGCAGGTGATTAGTCCTTTGTAATCTAGTTAGATCTAAAGCTAGATTGTAATTAAATATAGAAAATCGAGAGTTGCAAGTTCTTAGCACTTGCATGTGAGTGTGATCTAACTGAGAAATCAGATGCTTTGTTTGCTTGAGTTACAGAAGTGCAGTATTTCATATTGTCTCAAGTCTGCACTGGTGCACTTCCTACCTACCCTCTCAAATAAGAGGATATAATTCACTTAATTAACAAGGCACTTGCAGCCTAAAAGTATCTCAGCATTTTATTTTGAGAATATGCAAGAGAATAACTGTTTTGGCTACAAAGATCCATGAATTACTGGTCTTGCATGGTTGTTCTGTAGCTAGTGTTTATATGGTTGTTTGCTCGGAATTCATGTTTTTGTTTTAACTCCTATTGTGGATGGAGCTGTACAACTCTCTTGTAAGAGAAAAGCAGCAATACATTTATTATCATAAAATAGTGGTTTAACAAAACTTAACTGTAAGTAAGACAACTTCACAAGATTTGAGATGACAAGGTACCCTAGTTTAACAAGATTTATAGGACTAAACAGACTGCTCAAGGAGACCTTCCCATTGAGTCACAAGGTTTAGAGGGGACTCTTGTTTTCCAGACTCCTCCTTGATCTAAATATGTCTGAATCCACCCCTAGTTTCAAACTTGACAGTGGTTTATGTCTAAGGGATTACATGTAAACAGTCAATCTAAGATATAAGCTTATGTAGGATTTGGGGTCTTTGCTGTTACTCATTTACTGAGGAACTGTATCAACAAAGTCTCTTGATGTCAAGGTGCATGTGTTCTCAAGGCATCCCTACTCAGAGGACATCCTGTTGTTCAGTCTGCTGTCATACAGGAGAGCTCGAAGGGCTTGTGGGCTGTTCATGGGGTAAGATGACTGACTCATAGTTGGATGCTGAATATGATTTTGAGCTGGATGTTAGTTCTTCCAAAACTTAAGCCACAGTGCTCAGAGCTGTGGCTGAGGTTGGCACTGGCTCATCTAGTCCTTAGCTGTGGAGCAGGGTGCCTGTTTCTTGATCTGCTAGCCTGGGCCAGAAAGTAACCAGCACTGTGATCGCCACCCATCTGAGAAAAGTTGATGATCAGTCAGGCTGAAAAGAGGAGAGCAAGGGATGTCTTGTACTGCCACACTCCTGTATCTACTATTTACTAAATTCAGTTTACTGAATTTCTAAAAGTACAAATATTGAGACCTGGCTCATCAGTTGTTTTTTCTTGCTTCATTCCGATTGCATCTTTTTCTTTCTTACAAAATAGTTTTATTTTCTCCAAATGTATGAAGGCAGGGTCATGGTGATGAGGAAATGGCTTTATAATTAGCGTATGTTTCTTATGGATTTATGTTATTAATACTTTTAAAGTGTAGCATTATACAATTATTCCACTATCAGAAGAAGATATTCATTCAAACAATTGTTTGGGTTCTGAAATCTCAGGATAGGAGATGAAAATCTGTCAGATAATGGAGGCTTCTGAATCTGTTTCACAGGTGTTAGTGCCTGAAGGCAATGTGTCAGCCAGCTTCATTAAACAACAGGGTTTGCTATCTGATCTCTTGAGTAATGACAGCCCTCCATCTTGTAAAGAAAAGCTCTCCTTTTAAGATGCTTGAAGTTTAATTGAAGTTAAAAGCACTACTGAGCCAGTTAAACATAACTGAAATTAATACAAGGTGGCAGTGATTACAGTTAGAATTCCCTACCTGTTCTGTATTGATGAAGTATGTGACGCTATTTGAAATGTACATATACTGCTGTTTGACAAACATTGAGTCATGGAAAGATTTGGGTAGATGCTTGGCTGTGGCAGACAGGGAACTCTCCCATGTTGTTTGGTGGGGAGAGATGGAAGGAAGTCATTCAGTGCTCCAGAAGCATGTGCAGATTTTGAAGGAGACTTCAAAAGAGAACAAATTTGTACTCCAGTAATGTTGCAAGTATATGCAACTTAGCATTAATTAGGATTAAACATCTTGGTTTGTAAGAATAAGGAATGCATCTGCCCAGGGTATTCTGTGGACTGTGTTAAAAGACAAGCAACTGAGTGTTGGCTTTTTCATATGACGGAGTGGCAAGTTCTGACTTTTCTTGCCCATGTTCCATTCTGTTCAACTTCAGCAAATTCTTACAAGGTTAATGTACAATAGTTGGGAAAAGACTGCTTTACTCCCTTCCCCTCCCTCATTAAGCATAAGCTGGGCTGCAAGGCAAGTTCTCTTGGTTGTACTTACCTCAGATGCTGTTTAAAAATGGTTGACTTTACCTGTTTCAACACTACGGGGGAGAGGATTGGTTAGGGGGGTTCCTGATGTGTTTCAGGACTTGTGGCATTGGTAGATACTCAGCTTCAAGATGAAAATAAGCTATATCATAGAAGAGATGAAACACTTCCTATGGCTTCTTCAGAAGATGTTTCTGGGAAGTACTTTTTCATTGACTCCTAAATAGAACAAAGCCACTGTAGATTTGTGTGTGTGTGGTGATAGTCTTTGATTACCGACTTGCTTGTACAGTAACTTGTTGTTCACTTCAGTCCTGAAAACGTAAGTGTGGAAAGCTTAGATGTGTGAACGACATTGCGAGTATCACTTCCTTTCATGTAGCAGTAGGTGAACTCAGCACATGCTTTGTTAGGTAGATTTCTGCATGAGGGAGAGGAAATCCTCAGTGAATTTTCCTTCACCTCACTTCAGGGAAAACTCCTTCAGAAAGACAAATTACAAGATTATCTGAATGGCAATATCTTTCAGTATGTTGTAAATGACTTTTGCACAGACAGAATTCTTTCTCTTAAAAGGAGCGAAAAAAAAAGAAAAAAACAGTGGCCAGTCCTTCAACTGGTACAAAGCTGTGTCAGGAGGCAGATTTTAATGTTGATTAATGCTAGCAGAAGGACACAAGTCTCAGAGTTCGGCTTTTCTTGTGAGTACCAGGGTGATTGAATGATGCATGTGGGCGTGAGTGGGTTGGAGCTCCCAAAGGACAGAGCTGATATCAGTAACATGTTTTTTCTGTCTCAAGGTGAGATGGGGCTGCGGAGCTTCCCTCAGTCCTTATCTCGGCTCTCAGTATGGCAGAGCTTCCCCATGCAAGGGCTAACAGGTGGTTTTCTTAAATGCAGGTGACACATGGTGCAGTCACATATGCAAATATTAATTGGAAATGGGAATCACAATTCCTAGCTATGGGCCTAACCTTCTGTGTAAGATAGCATCAGTTATCTAACTGCCTTCTACCTGCTTTTTAAAAATCAGATTTAGTAAGGTTTTTTTCTCTTTCAAGTTCTTCACTTGACTATTAGTGTTTACATGAGTAATTATCACCTGTCAAGGGAATATAGATTTAAGAAATATTTTATCTGAAGTATTAAATCTGTAGGTTTTCTTCCCACTCCTTCATAGCTTTGCATATACTTAAATAATTATCAGACTTAACATGTAACATTTCCAAAAGGAAGTTGGAAGTAAGTTTCAGCGATTTTCTGGCCACATGCAGAGAAGTCCTACTTCTGCCATCAATTTTTCCTAGTTCACTGCCTTACTGTAGAAAACTGCAATTAGAACAATGAGCTGTTGGTTCAGTGTTGGAAATACAGCAAGGAGAGACTTGAAGGCATATGCAGCAGCCTTGTTTGTGTCCTCTGAGGTAGCATGTCCTTAAGCACTTGGCATTATGCTGTGCAGTTTCACTGATGCTGTGAACCACTATGTAGAACCATTAATTAGATGCACAGTAGGATTTGTTTTAAAAGAATTGTCCTCTAACTTTGCTGTTCAAGATCTCTACCATTACGAACCTATGACAGTGCTTTTGAAAGTGTTTCATAGGAAATAATAAAATACTGAATAAAAAGTACTATATTGATTTCTGAATTAGTGCAGCAGAAAAAAGATCTTGATTGTTCCTATCTTCTCTAACACTGACACTTTTAGAAGAAAATCTTAGTCATGTCACTTCTACTCATCTGGAGTATGTATGAATTGTGGACTAGGTGATCTTAAAAGGTCTTTTCCAACCTAAACCATTCTGATTTTAAATACCTGGGGCAATTGAGCTGTATAGGTGAAACAAACCCTCATTGCCACCTCAGTTCTGCTCTTACAGTACTAAAGAACGCTGATCTGGTGAGTGGCAAAAGGGGATTTTGTTTGGAGGTTTAATTAAAGCTAGTGAATTTTACTGATGCTGTCAGTCAGCAAAGATAGAGAGGGGGGTATGGTGCCAGACAGTTTTGTGGTCATGACAGAGTAATTAAATACCTCAGGACTGTATTCTTCAGGTAAAATTGAAGCACTCTAGTAAACCTGAGTCAGTAGAACAGTTTATCTTGGAACAAAGGTAAGGATGTTTTTTGCCATAAATTTCTTCAGGAGTTATGTAAATGGTAATTATACAACCTTTTAGCTGTGTTATGGAAATGCTGTCAAAGCTTTAACTATTTTAAGCCCCCTCCTTACCCCACACGTACCTTTTCACCTCCATGTAAAACTTGTTCTTCATTGAAATTCAAATTCCTTCATACTATCAGATGATAGTTATTTAACTGGCTTATCTAAATGCTTACTCCTTGTGTTGAGAGGAGGATTCACTTGTGAAAGCATATTGCTGTCATGTCCTGTAAACCATGCTAAGATGACATGGCTCTTCGTTAGTGCCAACCAGTCCAAGGAAAATAACACAACATGTCAGACTGGACTTAAAGTTCTACTCATCTCTCCTTCCATTGCATAGCTTTTTTGCTCTCTAGGCCAGTTCACTTTTCTTGCAGGAGTCTGCTGCAACTTTCCCAGGATCAGAGGCTCCTCACACCAGTGCAGTTTGCACTAACACTGCTGGGCTAAGTGGGTTTGATCTTCTCTGAGGCTGCACAAAAGGTATCCAGCATGAATAGATGTGATATGGCAAACCAGGGCTGGAGGAAGACTAAACTTTTCCAAAGAGCTGAGTTCTCAGAATGCAGGAAAACAATAATAAAAAAAAACTGGACTAATTTTACGCTTTGTTGTGCTCAGCCCTCTCCATGCTATGGGAAGTCTAAGTAGAATATGACTTCTCTGCATGCATCCAAAAAGCTGCAAATGTCAAGCATGAACATCTGCTTGGGCTTATTAAAAACAATTTTTTCTCATCAAGAGTACTTACTCCAAAATACAGATGCACTTCCTTTGGAAATTACAGAAGTACTGAGAATGTGTTTGATCTCTTTTAAGCTATTTGGATTTCCAGGCTATTTGACATTGTAAATATTGACTGCAGGCATCTTTCATTCTTGCAGTAAGACTTTTTCCTGAAAGGCTTCATAGGTAAATAATATCTGGATAATTAATTTTTTACATTTTTAAAAGGTGTGTAGTGATTAATGCAGGACAGACTCAATGATGTGCTTGTCAGTGTTTCTATGTTTGGAGAGCTGCTGAGGAGGAACGTGGAGAACTTAAAGTGCACTTCTTCTCGCTCACCTCAGCTTCAAAAACAGAAGCAGAATTGAGGCTGCTTGCTTTGTTCTTTGTATATTCCTATAAAGGGCTGGATATTATACTGTGTAGTCCTGTCCTTTTAAGTGAAGTGGTTATTTTTTTTAACTGGAGGTTTTGGAGTGTGTAATGCTGTTACAGCGGTTTGGCATGAGTGGGGAGAGTGTATTCATCAGATCAGAATCAGGAATGATAAGGATGGGAAAGATCTCAGGGCTGCCAGAAGATAGGAAGGCCTTTTCTCCAGGTGCAAAGAGAAGTTTGGAGAATGTCTCCTTTTATGTTGTTCTTCCTTTGCATGTAGATCTTGTAAGTAATTCTTCCTAGAGACAATAATTGACTGCAGATTTTGCAGTCTTCTGTAGTACAGACCCTTTAAAGGCAAAGCAGTCAGCAGAATTGTTATCCTGGGATTAGCATGGAATCATAGAATCCTTGGAAAGGACCTCTGAAGGCCATCTAATCCAAGTCCCCCGCAGTGAACGGGGTCACCACAGCTAGATCAGGTTGCCCAGGGTCTGATACAGCTTGGCCTTGAAAATCTCTAGGCACAGGGCATCAAGCCCTCTGGGCAATCTATTCCAGTGCCTCACCATCCTCACTGTAAAAGACTTTTTCCTTATGTTCTAATCCCTATTATATCTACTGGAGCGCACAATCTTTATTTCATTTTTTTGTAGAAGGATGTCAGTGATCTTAATTGCTTTATTTCTCATGTAGTACAATAGATTTCTGATAGTACAGCATTTTGACTATATTGTCTCAAGCACTTTTATGAAAACCTGAATCTGTTAGTTTTTAACTGGGCTTCCATTTGGTTTCTGTTGTTAACTTCGATACTTCTGCATGTGCAATTTGGTGGATGGAAGCAACTTGAATCACAGCACTGTAGGTGTTGGAAGGGACCTTTGGAGATCCTATTGAGACTATGAAAAATCTTATTAACTTCAGGGTTATGTTAGGACACTTGAACATACATTCCTATTATGTTGCTGATGTTTCCAAGGATTTTTTGAGGGTATACTCTAACTGTATAAGCATATAAATCACCAGAACAGTGTGTTTAAGTGCAGTACCAGTTTGATCTGTCTTTGCTTATAGAATCATGTTTTATCACTTTGGCATGAAAGAGATTCAGATACCTTCAAGGTTGCTTGCAGAAAATTCTCTTACGAATGGGAAGTTGTTTTTTCCTAAGGTATGTTCCTCCTGGGAATTCTAGAACAGGAGATAGTTTGTTTTGGAAGCTATTGGAAGTTATAACAGACTTTCTAGTTGAAGCATCTCCTCTATCCAGACAAACCAGTGAATTATAGTTGCTTTTCCAAATGAAACATGGTTCTTAGATAACTCAGTGCTACCCAGAGGTGTGGGACTGAGTAAGAATCAAAGCTAAGTAGAGGGCATTTATCTAGCTGTGAACCCTGAATGGGCATTGGGCGAGAAGGGCCCCTTAAAATCTTTCATGAAACGTAAGCTGTTATTCCGGTGTGGTGTTGCCATGTGTTGAGTATAATACTATTATTGATCGGTAGAGCTCCTGAGAAATGATGAGAATAGGCCATATTCTATTAGAAAACCCATAGGTTAATGACTGGCTTAATAGTGACAGGAAAGAGTTGATGACTTACTGATCTGAGACCAAGTGTTGGTTTTACCTATGTCAACATGACTGCTCAGCTGTTGTATACAGTGTGTCTTTGGTAACTGAAAAAATGTCTTGTTCTCATAAGGAGATACTGCTGTATTTCATTTCAAGATACCCTTGGGAATAGTACTGTGAAGAAATGCTTTCTTTCCAGACTAGAGAATCCTATGCTTTACACCTTGCAAGATGTTTTTTTTATCTCAGTGGATTGCTTGTGGGCTTTCTCAGTTTCTCATTCTGGTTGTTTCACACCTCTTGGACCTTTCTTCTCATCGAAAGAGCATCTGCTCGTGATCTGCGTCTGTTGTAAAGCTTGCATCATCACTTGTTGTTACATCTGCTTTCGTAATGATTAAATTATGTTCCATTTTGAGGAAATTGCAAAGAAAAGAGGGAAGAGTGGATTAAAATGTCTAGCTGGGATTTAGAGATAGAATTAAAAACAAATTTTGCCTTGGATTTCATGCTGATCCAGGTTTTCCCAGCAGCTGGTCCAGATTTCCTGTGCAGCTGGGTCTTTTGCTCTGCTATCTACTGGAAAGCTGGGTCTGCTGAATATGAGCTGTGCTGCAGGAGAGAAGTGCCAGGTGGCTGTGGTGGTTCTTCTGCCTCTGTCAAACACGGAATTTCATAATGTGGTCAAAGAGAAGTGAAAGTACAAAATCTTTAAGTAACCTGTGCTTGTGAGCACAAGTGCTCATTATTATGAGTGACTTTTTTCTCTTCAGTATCTAACTTTAAAATTGGTGGAAGCCCCATGTTTGAGACATCATATCCAGTGTTCACACTCTGCAATAACATGCTTGAGTGAAAATGGTAAAAATGCAAAGAGGAAGATTTTCCAATGAGCAGCTGCAGGAAACTCCATCTATAAGAAGAGTTTGCCATTTTGACTTAATTTTTTTTTTCAGGGAATGTCAAAGTTCAAAGGAAGAAGATTTTTTTACAGTATAGGTCCTTTGGTTTTTGTATACTACTGTGCCTGTCAGTAGTCACTTCTAATATCTTACTTTAGGCTCGCTTGTAAAAGAGCTGGAGCTTCAGTGTTCCAGCAGAGCTGTTGATATGAACGTATAAAGAGCTGTGCTGGTCAGCATAGCTGTCCTTGTGTGCCAGTGTGGGGGATCCATTGCCAAGAGTGTGTAGAAACTGTTACTGCTGTGCTGAAATGTCCTGAGACAGTTAGTATCTTTGCATCTTGGTGTTCTGATGAGCCTAATATCTGGGTGAATCATCCTGGTCCTCTGACCAGGATTTCCCACAGATTACTGCTTTATGGTCAGTTGTCACTCTGACTGTGTCTGTTTTTCTGGATAAACAAACTTGCAGATTGGTCTGTTCATTTCCTCTGTGCTGTGCATGGAATGGACAAGTATTCCATTACTAACCTGGAATTCTAGCACTGTGTTTAGCTGGCATTCTTCATAAGATGGGGAATAGAATAGCAAAACATTGTTTGATTAAAGTACTGAAAAGGCATTTCTGTGCTATCTATTGCACCTGAGCTGTAAAAGCAAAACCTGTTATCAGTCTATTTATTAATTTAGGCACATAGGTGAGGCAGTGTTTAACAGACCATTCTTGGGAACTATTAAAACACACGAAGTTGCTTTTATTTACAGAAGAAAGCCCATGTTGCTTAGTCTGCTTTTGTCACAAACGTGTTAGTACAAGCTTTTACCACCAGCATAAACTCAGCATAGCATGTATGTGTTAACCTAACAGTCTTGCATATACTGGGAAAACCAGCCTTCAAGGCTTGTTTGGAATGGGTCCATCTTTAATTTGAATAGAGGCAGAAAGTAGACTTGATAAATGCATGGCAACACACTCCTCTGTTTCTGACAGCCTTTTCCTGGCTAGTGACAGCTAAAAACAAACTCACTGTTCTGCTTCATCATTCTATTGGAAATACATGAAGAGTTCTCGAGTCATGGCATCCTATATACTGACCTAAGTGCAGGTTAAGACACTTGGCTTGTACAGTCACCTCTGAGAATAGTGCCCAAGCAGAAACAATATTTCCTTATTTTTATTGTGCTTGCCAAGAGTGCTTATATTCCTAATGTCTTTCTTTTCCCAGTATACACCTGTCTGCTTTGCAGAAATGTTTAACCCACTTTGTGGATGTCTGGTTTTCTTTTTCTCTACTAAAACAAGCTTTTTAAAAGAAAGGGGTAGTATTCATAAGACAAAGCATCCTAAAGCTGAAAATTTACACTGGAAGCTATTGGATGTAAACATATATTGAAATCCTGACTTCTAAAATGCTAAGATTCCAGAATACCTTAAGTAGAGGGTTTAAAATTTTAATCACGTTTTCTTAAAGTTCTTGCAGGCAACATATGTTCCCTGCTTGCTCTCTGGACTATTAAGCAGCTAAGTGGTTTAAAAAAAAAAGAAGATAGAAGTATAGTGTTTGAGGTATCAAAAGGTAGTAGCAGATGGTAAGAAACAGAGACATTCTATTTTAAAGACTCGATCTTTGCATTTTTTTGGCAACTTCATTGCTTAACCTGCTAGCTTTCACAGTTTTGGGCTGAAAGCTGTAAATCAATTCATCTTGATGCTGAGAGATGAAATATTAAAGCAGTGAAAATACTTGGATTTCAAATTACTTGAGGTTCTAGAAGCAGGTCTTTACTATTAGTGGCAATAGAAAATTCCAGGAAAACAGTTTTTAAATTGGTTCCTGCAGAGAATGTATGTTGTCAATAAATATTTAAAAAACAGGCGTTTCAGCTGCTTCTTGACTTACACTGTGTTTAATAGTTCTGATGTTGCAAACTCTGTTTATTGATAAAATGTTAATCTGTTGAAGTATCTGTAGAAGTAATACTTTAGTGCAGCTGTTGATTCAGTTTATGTATATTACATAAAAGGAATGAATCTGGAAGGATCAGGAAGTGACTGAACTAGCAGACTGACAGGGAAATGAATTGGAATGAATAAAAACCAAATGTCCTATACTCTATACAAGTTTCTTTTGCATGGGCATTAGTTCTCTTATACTAATAATGTTTTGCACATCCGTATTTTTCTCTAATACTGGCCTGCAGTAGTCAGAGGAAAAAGTAGTCCCAGAGGAACAAGTTAAATCTTCAGTTATCACAAGTTCAAACACCTAATATTCTTTTGATTTTTTTTTTCCCACCTGATCAGAACTTCTGGTGCTTAGCAAAGTGGTTAGAGGTAGTATTTAGTTATTGATCCTGATGTATTGATTTCTGTTTATATTCTTACCGTGGCTAATCTGTGTAAATGCCAGTGTGTATGAATCAGGAGATAGGAGTACTTCTTGCAGGTTTCCCTACATGTATAGTATGTTTCTAGATATGAAAAATACTTGAATAGCTTGAAGAATTTAAAGGGAATTACACTGAAATTGGAGTAGTATTTACTAGTTAGAGCTTGTTGCTTTCTTAAAAGCATTCAGTATAGGCCATGACTGCTATGTCAAACTATTCCTAATGGCATTTATCAGCAGTGGCCTTTGCAGTAGGCATCAATGCATCAAAAGAATGAACACTGTCATCATTACTCCAGTTCAGCAGCAGGTCTGTTTTTCCTAGTTATCTGCTGTTGATGTATTTGCTCATATCCTCTTCTTCAGCTGCTCAGACAGTTTGTGTATTCCTCCTTTGTCATCTGCCCTTGCTTTTTCACATCTTACACATTTGAAGTTTAATGTATTGTATATGCTAGCAGGTTCCAGTCACCTTTGGCTGATTTGCTGTTTGCTAGAATGGATCTTTGGGCTGTTAAGAGTTCAATTTGGAAGATTTAGACTTGGAGGAAGGTGTGGTTAAAAGGAGTTGATATTCCAAAATCACTCTCACGTTCAAGTCTGCTCTTCTGTGGTCCTGCCTTTTGCCCTGCTCCATCCTTCCAGTATTCTAAAATCCTTCAGCTGATGATCACTTTGGCCAAAATGTACTCAAGTTTTACATCCCCAGCCAACTCTTTGTTGTTTGGAAATACTGTGTCCAGCAGCGTATCCTCCTTTTGGCTTTGTGAGGATCTTGTCATCAGTGCATATCTGAAAATTCATGGGTTGCTTGTTCCCACCCTGGGGTATTCCTCATCAGATATTGGTGTGACTCAAGTTTCCTGGAGAGCAAGACCTACTGCTTCTTCCAGTTCGTCAGAGAAGGGTTTGTTTGTATCCTCCGGGTCAGATTGTAGCAGTTGCATGTCAGTGTTTCTCCTGTTGCTTCCTGCTTATCATGACCCATCATCTCTCTATGGACTTATCACTCCCAAGGCATTGCTCTATGCATTCTCCCTATCTCACAGAAGGGTCACACACTCACCCTTCTCTTGTCCTTCGTGGAGAGTCTGCATCCATGTTTGGTATCCCTCCTGCTGTATGAGCTGTTAAAACATCTGTGACCTTGGTGAGATCCTAGCCTTGCAGCTGCATGTGGACGTGTATTTCCTCCTGATTGTTCCCAGTGGTGAGTGTGTTCATGTACACATGCTTAAGGTGCTCAGTTACTCTGATATCCTGGAAATTGATATCTAACCCATTGATGTGCACTTGTCACTTATTTCTTTTTTCACTTGGGATCTGGCCCTCTGGAGCTGTTCCATTGTTTTAAATGTTCTTCTTGTCTTTATCAGTTTGCATTTTGTCAACTTGTGTCACTTACCTGCGTTTTGTCGTCTTTGCTTTGCATTTCTAATTTGAAGCTCTCAACAGCAGATTGGTCAGTCTTTATGCATGTTTACTGTGCTCATGAAGAAGAAACCCATCCCTTTCTGTCTGTACTTGACTGTCAGGGAATTCTGTGGCCAAAAGTCATTTAAATCTCTTTTTGTTGACAATAGTTGCTCAGCCTCTTCATAACCCGCAGTACCAACCTCTGCTTTTCAAGCACTCTCCCCTTACTTGCAGAACTTGAGGTGACTCCTCTTGGACCACCAACCTCTCAGAGCCTTGCAGTCCTTCATATGCTCCAAGTTTCTGGGGTTGTTGGTGCCTGCAAAGGTGGGTACAGTTTGAGAGCTCTGCGTGCATCAGCAGCATCTCTACGATGTGTCAGATGTAAGTTTCCACAGAGCTGCAGTCTCCCCGAGCCAGATGATCAGTCAGCATATGGGAACCTTTATCTCTCACAGTTATTTCTCACTCCTTGGTCTCCTAGTGCTGCTACAGGGCTCCATCTTCTGACAGCTCTGATCCCCATTAGGGCTTTCTCCAAAAGCCTTGCTGCTGACGTGGGGTGCCTAAACTGTATGTAGAGAACTGAGCCTCCTGCCAAAAGTCACCAGCACTCATGCCCCTCCTGGAGAGAGTTCTTGTGCTGTGAAGGTGACTGGCTTCCTGGATGCTCATTCTTTGAGAGAACATCACCTGTAAGGAAATGAAGATGCTTCTTGTCATTCCTGGAATACCCATTGTGCCCTAACTGTGGGAATGTTTTGCAGCATGTTGTGTTGTGCAGCAAAATACAAAATTAAAGCTGCAGAGAAAGGAAGATAAAAGGTTAGGCAGAGAGAGTTCTAGCATATGATACTGCTACATGTTTGTTCTGGAGATGGTGAGCAGGAAACCAGCTGTAGTTAGGAATATCATCATGTTTCCGGACCTATACTGTTTCAGCAGCTTCATTTGTGAGAACTGTGCTATCCATTCCTCTGTTGCTGGGTTGTGCTTATCAGCAAGGAGTTCTGTCAGGCCAGTGTATGAGTAAGAAAGGTGAATTTTCATTGTCTGCAATGCTGAACTTGAACTGCTGATCAGGCAGACCTTGTGTAATGGTTCTTTGGTTCTAGCCCACTTTAGTATGGCTGAGCAAGAGGAAAACAGGTATTAAATAGTGCCTCAGAGGTCAGTGAACTGATCTAAGGTTGTTCTTTGAGAGGGCTTCTTGTGCATCTTTCTCTTTTCATAACAGCTCTCATTTCTGCTTGTGTTGTTTTACTCCATCTTGTGTGTTGAATTAGAATGATTTGGACAGTGGGCAGCTGGATGGAGAGTCCAATTACTACATTAGATTGTGTAGAAAATTGAGTTATTTAATCTGTTGAGAGCTATATAACCTACTTCTGAAGGTCAGGGCAGTCTGGGAAAACAGTAGCAGCCCGATGTGTGTCCTGGGCAAGCTTTTGGGTATCTTCTGTTCATATAGACTACTTTTCCTGTTCGGAAGTAGTTTGCAAGGTTTATGTTTTGCAGCCTCTGATCTATAAGCTTAGAAAAATGCATGCTTAGAAAGCTGTTGAGTAATGCATTTATCTGAGTTCAAAGCTAGCCACAGCAATTCTTCAGCAGATTTTACCTTGAGTAAACTATGAGTTGTTCCTGTTTAATGTTTTTTTTTTTAAGTCTCTCAGCATAGAAATGTTTGGTCATTGGGTAAGCTTTCTTAACATATAAAGATAAGTCACTGTTTTTCCAGTCAATGCTCACTCCCTGGAATGCTAATTTTTCTCTACAGGGCATGAACAAATGCATATAGAAAACAAAACCTGACAGCTTCATTCAAACTGGATAAAACAACTTTCAGTCTACCTCAATTGCAGAGAGAATGAAAAACAGACCAATAAAATTAAGATGCACCAGTGATCCATGCAGCTATGCATCTTTCTTCATCTACTTCTACGTAAAGTAGAACCTATCTGTTCCTGCTTCCATTGGCATCAAATTTTACTTCGAAAGTTCACTGTGTTCCATTAACAAATGGATTTTGCTCTTCCCCTTTATGTTCTAATGGTGCTGAATTCTGGGGAGTGCAGGGCTTCATTTTGAAAACAGACATGAACTCAGCTGTTCAGAAATACTTGTTTTTGAGTGAAGGTTTTATTGTGCCTCGGCTGCTGCCCAAGCAGTCTGTCTCCATTCTGGCCTGGGTCCCCTCAAGGTATTTCTGCCAAATATAACATAGTTTTATTACTTAAAGAAGCTCACAGCAACTTTGTCAGTACCTTTTTCCTTAGTTGTTACGTTTTTGTACCTCTTGGGTATCCAACACTATCTTTCAGCTGAATGCAGCAGAACTTCATTCTCTGTATGTTTTCTTGTCTCTGGTTCAGTTTACCTCTGTGCACTTGGGAATATTAAAGGTGTACATTTTTTGCACATGAAAGAGTAAGTAAGGAAAAGCAAAAGTTCTTGGAAATACAGGTGTTTGGCAAAATGGAAGTTGAATATACAGAAAGAAAAGAACTTGGTGTCAGACGCAGCTTGCAAGTTCTGGGTCTTGGCTGTACAGCTCTGTGATGGTAGTAGATTCACCACGTGCAAAAAGTACTACTGAACATGTGTCAAACTGTTCAGCCCAGAATCAGTTATTTGATGTAGCTGTGTCAGGAAATCTGCCGTGCCTGTGGTAGGTGAATCCTGATTCCTCTTCCGTTAGTTTGAATTTCAGTGCCATGCTTTCCCCCTCATTTTCATTTCTGTAGTTCTGCTCATCATACTTGACTCTACAAATGCTCTTCTGAAAATGATCACGTAGCTGGGTAATAAGAAACAGCACAGTGACACAAGAGGTCTCTCCATTCCTGTCTTTCTGTGAAAGAGCTAATGTCAGTGATTTGGACTTGACTATGAAATCAAAAGTAGAAAGTTTTCAGAAATGAAGAGTTGTTTGGCTCTCTGGAAGGACCTGATAAACTTCTGATGTGCCTTGTGAAAAGCTCTTTTTTGCACAGGAATGCAATTGCTATTTTCTTCAACATCTTTTACCTGATGCCTTGTTTGCAAGTTCACGAGATTTCATCAAGATTTATGTGGAAGCGCTGTAGAGTATTTGAATAAATTACTTGTATGGTACTGCAAAACAACCATAATCAGCCATTTTGGTACTTTGGTGCTATGATTGTGATAATTAGAGGCTTCTTACAGCAGGTTACAGACACTTAATGCCTTGAAACACTCCTGCTGTGTTTATCTTACTCCAGCTAGTAGTTCATATCATCTTCCAGGAATAATCCTCAGTTGTCTTTTTATGGAGTACTTTCTAAGCTCTTAGTTAGCAAAAACTGATTGTAATAGAAACTTTATCAGTTCCCAGCTGCTGTGCAAAATCCACAAAATGAACGGTTTTAGTTTACAGTGTATTGAAGAAGTTACAACACATAAAAGAAATTTTTGAAGGAAAGAAAAAATATGATAGAAAATATTTGTCAATGTATATTACTGCATGACAGAGTTCTGTGAAATGCTGGAAGCTGAGACAATTACAGAACAGTTTGGTTTGGAGGGAATCTTTAAGATCACCTTGTTCCAACCCCCCCTACTATAGGCAGGGATACTTCCCTCTAGACCAGGTTGCTCACAGCCCCATCCAGCCTGGCCATGAGTGCTTCCAGGGAGGGGACATCCACAGCCTTTCTGGGCAACCTGTTCCAGTGTCTCACAACCCTCGCAGTAAAGAATTGATTCCTAATAGCTAGTCTTAATCGACCCTCTTCCAGTTTAAAGCCATTTCCCCTTGTCCTTTCACTGCCTTCTGAAAAGTACCTTCCTAGCTTTCCTGTAGGTACCCTTCAGGTACTGAAAGACCCCTATAAGATCCCCACAAAGCTTTCTGTTCTCCAGGCTGGATAGCTCCAACTCCTCCTGCCTGTCCTCAGAAGGAGGTTTGGTTTTGATTTGTCCAAAAAATTGATTTAGATTTAGTGCATATTTCTGGAACTTGAAAGAGGAGAAGAAACGGCATGTAGAGGAAACTAGACTCAGCTCCAGTAAAGAGCCTTCTTCTATGAAGGATTGAAACAAACAGTGTGTAAACTGGGAACTTCTTTCACAGCTTTTCTGTTGAAATTGAACACCTTGGTTAAAATATTCAAAGTAAATGAGGAAAGACTGCTGTTATTCCCAGCTGCCTATGCTAGACACGAGAAAACAAGGACTTTGAAGTCACATTTGTAGTTCTCGTGTGGCTTTTGTGTTAAAGAGGGAGGCAGTGCACCTCACAGGGTTCTGTGTTGGAGCATGTCTTGTGTTGGACAGATAGAATTTCTGTAGGTCAACCCCATTCAGCAAGACAACCTTTAATGAAGCCTCTCTAGAAGGTCGTATGATAAAAACAGCATTGAGGATATTGCTTGTTCAGGTACTGGGGCACTCAATCTTAATTGCTTTTTGCTTTGCTTTCACCACACAGGGGTCTTATAGTTCTTTGACCTATGTGTGAATGAGATGGGAAGCATCTGAAAATAGATTCAAAGCTAGGCAAAAGGTAGATCTATGGAGTTGGATTTCAGCTGCAGAGAGGCTGAATCCTGAATTATGGAGGAGAAAGGGGATAAATCTGACTACTCTTGAGAATCCTTTTACCCTTATATTTTGTACGAGATGTTTATCTTTGAATATTTTAAGTGTTTCATTCTATCCTGTTCCACTAGTGTGGGTGCCCAATTGTGGTGTTTTTTGTAACAGATAAAACTTGTCAGGACTTCATTGGGAGGTACTGAACCCTGTAACTATGCATGATATATTTAAGAGTTGAATGTAATAGATTTTAAGAAATTTCTATCTGGCAGGCACTTTGAGGCAGCAAGTGAAACTTGGACCTGGGTGGGCTTTGAGGTCCTTTCCTGCTCAGGCTGTTTCTTGTTGCATTACCTTTTTGCTGCCCATTCTTAGTGATGCGACTGTTTATTTTTACCTTCTGGGTGATTGTACGTCATTTGATAATGAGCTTTGTACATTTAGAGTGGGCAGAGTTAGTATTTCAACATCTTCAGATCTGTAAGTGCTTCATACTGCCTTTGCTTTGATATCTAAACTGTCAAAGATTATATCCGTGGTATTTTTTGTTGTTAATGGTAGTTTTAGATCTTAAGGTATTTTTAGTTATTAATCCTCTTTAATCTTAAAATTGCTCAGAAAGAATACTTTTTTACAAAGACTTGGTGTATATACCTAGTTTTTCTCCTTTATTAAGAACACTACTTAAGTTACAGTTTACGTACGAGTTTATGCAGTCATCTTCTGATCTGTGTTGCATTCCCTTCTTACAGCTGTCATTATGAAGTAGGTTATCTATCCTTAAAAACACTTCAGTATCTCAGAGCAGTGTGGTTTGTTCTATTTCAAGTATTTTGGAAGTGTTCATGTTTATTACTTCATGTTCTTTTTAGGTTTCCTATGCGCGACCAAGTTCAGCTTCTATCAGAGATGCAAACTTGTATGTTAGTGGACTTCCCAAAACAATGACTCAGAAAGAACTGGAACAACTCTTTTCCCAATATGGACGCATTATAACTTCTCGTATTTTAGTTGACCAAGTCACTGGTAAGTGGGCAGCTTTGCGTGCTCTCATTCTTGGACTAGCAATTTGAAAAATTTCACCTTTCAGTACAGTAGTCTTGTCTGTGGAATGTATAAAAGCTGCATAGAGGCTGGAAAATGAAAATTTCTGCTGGAATTGTTCATAAATATGCATGGACAAAAATAGGTTGCGGAGTATCATGAGCCAGCTTCAGTCATTTCCACCACAAAGGTGCAAGTTTGAAGCCTGTTTCATGTCTTGTAATAAATCTACAGCTGCTGTCTTTTTCTTTTCCAAGCTTCTGTGTAAAAGTAGTCCCCATGCTCCTTATGAAATACTACTAAACACTTCTTAGAAAAATAATTTTATGCAGAAATGCACTGCTGGTTCTTTGAGGCTTGAATTACAAAACTGTTAATTGCTGTTAAGACTGTCTTCATGGTTGCCTCAGTCACTTGAGACACTCTGCAGAGTGTGAACATTGAGTTCCTCAGGAGCAGTTAAACTCTGCATTTAGCAATGCCTTAAAGAGCCACAGAATTATTTAGTTTGGAAAAGACACTGAAAATCACAACGTCCAGCTGTCAGCATAACAGTAGCAAGCCCACCACTAATCCGTGTGCCTGGGAACCACATTCACACACCTTGTAAATGTCTTCAGAGATTACATGTATAAGTAAAAGTAAGCTCTAGTAGGTGAATTACAGTCTAGGTTGTGTTTCTAAATAAGTAAATGAATGTCAGTGACACTTGTGGTTACTCTCCAGACTAGGACAGTAGCACATCTATGCTGTACTTTCATGGTGGCTTAAAGTTTTCAAATAACCTTACTTTGAAAATATTACACATGTATTGTCTGATGGTTGGCTGGCCTATAGTTGACTGCCCAGGCTTTTTTTTTTTTGCAATTCTCTTAACAGAAATATCAATATTGATGCTTTGAGTACAGAGAAGCAGGAAAATGAATGTTAGATGCAAAGCACTGACTTGTAGAAGATGCAGATTTACTGGACATATTTCTAATCTAAAATAACTGCTTCCAGAGTGCTTCTCTATATTATTGCACAGAAAGGGTGGCCAATGAGTACATGTGAACTTCTAAAAATGTGTACTGTAATTCTAAGTACTCATACTCATCCTACTTGGGACACTGTGGTTCTCTGGCATGGATTGTTGTTCAGGGTTAAACTTTTTTTAAAGTTGCTAAGAAGGAGAATGGAAGAGAGACTCAGAATGGTATGAATAATAAGGTTGTGACAAAAACTGATGGATGAAAAATGTGAAGTTGAGGCTGTGACACTTGCCTCTAGAGCTTTCTTATGCCTGTTCATTGTCACTTTCATTTAAATTATTGAGTATGAACAGAATATTTCTTCTAGTTAATGCCTTTCTAAAGTGAAGACAAACTTCAAACTTGTCTGCTTACGCAAGAACAGAAATGTAAAAGACTTGTGAATGGATTCAAGAGTGTTAAACTGAGCACACAACAAAGTAGTACTAGACATAGAAGCTTTAACTGTGGTTGGTGCAAGTATTAACACCTCAGTATGTTTATGTTCAAGCAACAGAATGAGATTTTGAGTTATTTCCCTAAGACTTTCTATAAATACTTGATCTCCCTGCCTGTTACCTTTGACTTGCCTATTCCCATGAAGAGTCTGTGGTCCAAAAAAATCAGTTTCCTTCAAAAACATCCCCAACAAAAACATGTTTATATGCTGAAAGGGAATCTTTCACTTGCAGAAATAAACTTGCCCTATAATTCCTATTACTGCAACCTAGAACACTCTGTGTTCTTTTACCATATTTTCCTCAAAGTGAACTTCAAGGCATGCTTCAAGAGAGCATAAGGCATTTTTCCCTTCTAGAGAGTGGAAGACTATATTTATGGGGGTTCTGTAAATCACTTAGATACTATAGAGTAGCACCAACTGAATAGAGGTTACAGTGCAAATGAGTTCTGCAATTCTGAGTTCACTTTTATCCCTCTAAAATGACTATTTCAGCATGTGCTTTGACTCCTTAAGCTGCCTTGACAATGTTCTTGACTCAGCCTTCCATGGTTTCTTTCTAAGCAGCTTGCCTTGTTTAATTTAAATAAACCAATGCAACCCAAAAAACAATCACTGCAACACTTTTCTAAAAGTCTTACTTCTACCAGTATAAGACCAGTTCCAGTAAGCTAAAAATTCAGCAACTGTTTATAGTACTGGTTGAGAGAATCAAATATTGTCAAATGTGCCTCAGAATTTATTAGTTTCCTTCACTGTATGCAGGTATGTCAAGAGGCGTGGGGTTTATCCGATTTGACAAACGTATTGAGGCAGAAGAAGCTATCAAAGGTTTGAATGGCCAGAAGCCTCCAGCTGCCACAGAGCCCATTACTGTGAAGTTTGCTAACAATCCAAGCCAAAAAACCAATCAAGCCATCCTTTCCCAGCTGTACCATTCTCCAAACAGAAGGTATCCAGCACCTCTAGCTCAGCAGGCTCAACGTTTTAGGTAAGTCATATACTTCTGTTTAACTGAGCTGGAAAATGTATCTTCCCAGGGGCCTGTTGGTTTCCCTGCATCCTTGATTTCTCCTCTGTCCTCTGTGATTTGTATGAAGGAAACCCATGGAGTTTCTGCAGCTATGCTCCAAGAATATAACTGAAAGAGAAAAATGTGTTCCAACCTCTGACGGCTGGAAAACATCTAGTAAATCTGTTTAGAGTTAAAAACAAGATAACTCTTTTTACTCTAGACAGTCACTAAAAAGTACGAATCACTTAATGTTGCTTTTAATTTTGTGCTTTCTTCATTAATTTGAAAGTTGATTCGGTCAACAGTGACATGGGTAGTTAAATTTATCTTTAGCTGTGTGATATGCTACAGCCATCCTTTACTTTCTCAACTCCTGTACTTCCTCCCCATTCTGTCTTTCAGATTTTATCCTGGCTTGTTGTCTGAGTGCATGCTAGTGTCTTCCCTTATTCCAAACTTCAGATATCTTCCACACCTGTTTTTTGTGGATATATGTTCTGATTGTGTGGAAACTACAGCATATAGTTCCTTATGATTCAGTGTATTCAAAAGAACAAATGGTGAGAGCAGAGTGAAGCAAAATGTATTATCTACATTTCAAAGTCTCTTGCTCTTTTCAGTGACTTTGATAGGTTATTTTCAGCCTCTACCCCTGACCATGTTACTGGAATGTGCTGTATGTTAGTATGCTCTAAGATGTGCTATTGGATTTTTCAAACATAGCAGCCTTGAGAAGCTCTGTGTGGGCTGCCCTTGTTTTTAGGTTCCAGTGATCAGAGCTCATGGACAGGCTTCTAGCAGAACTTCCAGACTGTTTCCGAATTGTCAGCCTTTGTACCACAGGTGCCTAACAGTGGTGGAGGTCGACACTGAAGGGAAGGATACCCAGTTGTATTCAGTGTTTGGGCAGTGTTCATGTTGCTTCTTTGGGAAGAAGAACGATGTAATTGCAATATAATAGCCATCTTCTGCAACATTAGGCATTGAAACTTTAAATTTTTGGTTGTTTGTGATTCTTCTTTATTAAACAGTGTGTTTTTGTGAATGTCAGTTTAAATTTATCTGGAAGTTTTTTGCTAAGATGTTAAGCATGAAGTAAGTTAATGCTTGCAACAACCATGAGGAGATGTTGTAATTTGCTCCTCTTAAAAGCATAATTGTAGCAAGTAGTATCAAGTGGGTATCAGGCCTGCAGTGGGTGGGAAGGGTGAGTTCTCTCCTTGGTGGGTGTAGAAGGAGTAAAAGGTTGAGCTGATGGAGAACCAACTGGTCAGACAGTGAAAGTCAAATAGCAGACATTAGTTCTTTTTCTTCTATTTTCAGGCTTCTGTTTGCCGGAAGAGACAGCCTTGATAAATTTTACATGTTGGTAACTGTCAAGGGAGATGTCTTACATTTGGGATTTCCTTATGTGCCACTGTTGCAGCATTTCAACTGCTGCTGATATTGATGTAGTTCAGATTGCACTGACAGCTCAGGTCTTCTGTGTCTTTCACATGCAGGAAAAAAAAAAAGGAAAACCCTGGTTGTTGAAATTTCAGATGCTAGCAGGATGACCTGATGCAGTTGTACAGTCTGCAGTTAAGTTGATTGAGGCCTGAAAATGTACAAGCAGCATATACTTAGTAGTGAGGAACAAAAGGATCACTAAAATGCTTAATAGAAATGTTGGTCTGAGCTTTTGAAAGCAGCTCTACTTATAGTTGTTCCTCAGATCCTATATGTTGTGTAACTGAAAGCATCCTTAAAAATCATCAGGTGAATTCCATTTTCCCAAATTTGTTAAGGCCATCCAGTAACCGATGAAAGCAGTTAGGTTGACACTGTTACTGTATGAAGTCCTCAGCCCCTTGTGCAGCAAATACCTGTAGGTGGTGGTATTTCTGGAACGCATCTTTCTCTCGCTTCCAGATCTTTAGTGAAAGTAGACTTATGTAATTCCAAAGCCTGCTGATTGTTGGCAGGCAGGTTTCTTTTCCCTTTATGCTCTTCTAGGTGATTAGTGCCTTACTGTCTTGTCCATACATCCTTCAAACCCTGTTCACTGCAAAATCAAGATTCTGTAGTTTGACCCTCACTTACCTGCAAGTAAGACCAAATCATTTTTCATTTCCTTTTTTTTTTGTGCATGAATTATGCAATTACAATCTTTGGCTTTGGATTCCTTATACTAGCAGTGGTTATTAAATCTTAAAGTTCATTACTGGAGAAAAATAACAGTGAGATACAGATCTGCAAGATAGCTGTAAGCTAAAAACCGCATCATTCTCTTAATTTTTTGGCGTCCTGGAGGTAACCTTTCAGCAAAAGGTGTCCTCTTCACATCTAAGCTCTGCCAGGAAGAAACAAGAGCTGCTTTAGGGAATACATTTTTCTTGGAGAAGCAGATTGTATTTTAGTGCTGAAGTTACTATAATAGGAGTAGAAGGCACTGCTTTCTTCGGATATTGGCTAGGTAGCTTCACAGGGTCTAGAGATGAGGAGAAAAGATGAAGGAAACAACCTGGAGAAAGTTCACAGCCTGTATTGTATATATCAGTATTCTGAAGAAGTTTAGTCCAGAAAAGAGTGAGAAAACACTTAAAAAATAATAATTTTTTTTTGCCATGTTTTAATACTTGCTGGTGTTCCAGAATCTTATTTTTATCTAGATATTCATGTCAGCATACTGAGAGAAGTCTCAGTAAAGTCTTTGTCAAAAACAAATTCGTAATCTGGAAGGTTTTGCTGAAGTGTACATACTGCAACTTTATGCTGCTATCATGCTATTATTTAACTTAGTGCACCACTATCATAAGTTTAGCCTTTCTGAACTGAATTAGTTGAGACTGTGAATGCTACATAAGAGCATCTGTTTAGTATTACATTAACTGTGTAGTAAGGTGCTGCAGCTTTTGTACTGGTGGTATTCAAGCTATTAATGAGCACCTGTAGAAACAGTGCAGAGGAGCTGGTAATAATGTACCAGATTTCCTTGAGACTTTTCCAGGCCTTTATCTTAAGACAGTTTTGCTGACTATTTTTCAGGTTGGACAATCTGCTCAACATGGCTTATGGAGTAAAGAGGTAATAAAGAACCATTTCATTCATAATAGCTAATTCATTAAGAGAATATATTTTGACTATCGTTACTTTTTCAGTAAGACTTATTTTTGCTTGTTGAGATTTCAGCTGAAGTTGTTCATTTTGGTGCACTGTGCATGGAAGATGAACCTTTTTGTTCCATATTCCAAGTGACTTAATCCTCTCTGGTGTTCTAGCATGCTTTTCTTTAATTCTTCCATTTCATCCAAACCAAACACTTTCCCACACTTGTGTATTGTCCTGTGCGTTGTATTTTGTACGGATGAAAAGAATAAAAATCCCAAATTACTGTTCCAACTGATAAGTCCCAGCCACCTGTGAAAAGCCCTCTATCCTTTCCTCTTTTGAAACTTCTTTGCTTTTGATTTTCTTAAAAGAGCTGCTCTGTTTCTATTTCGTTTCCCCTCATTCTTCAGTAGGTTTCCCCCCATGACCATTGATGGAATGACCAGTTTGGCTGGAATTAACATCCCCGGACATGCAGGAACCGGCTGGTGCATTTTTGTGTACAATTTGGCCCCAGATGCTGATGAGAGTATCCTCTGGCAGATGTTTGGACCCTTCGGAGCAGTAACCAATGTGAAGGTCATCCGTGACTTTAACACCAATAAGTGCAAAGGCTTTGGGTTTGTGACTATGACAAACTACGATGAGGCAGCTATGGCCATAGCTAGCCTGAATGGATACCGCCTTGGGGACAGAGTACTGCAGGTCTCCTTTAAAACAAACAAAACACACAAGGCCTAGCAAGTTATTCTCAGTGCATTAACATTTGAAATCTATACAACAAAGGCAATTTATGAGAAGCTTTCTGCTAGTAAATACCTTTGTTGTATATCAGTGTGGATATGGGGATAAAATGACTACTTAGCATCCTAAGAATATGTGAGTTTTTTTATTGCTAATGTTTGAATTAAAACTTCTTAAATACCTTTTGTGTTTGAATATTGAAAAGAGGTGCAGGGTTTTTACCTGTCACAGTGCATTCTATTGCCTTCTTTGAAGAAGGTAGACCTTTTAAAATGTTTCAGCTAAGGGAAGAAGTTTTTTGTTTTGTTTTATTACATGTTTGCCGTTAACCTATGAGTAAATATTTGAGGCTTTGTGTTAGACTACTTAAGTTTATTTTATAATATCTTGATCCGCCATGTGTTTAATTTACAACTTGATGAGTTGCTGTTGTCGTTGTTGAGAAGTATTTGAAGTTTACATCTTATTTATAAAGTTATACACAGTATTTATTTTCTAGTTAGTGTTTAGGTTGGGGAAGGGGAACACATTATAAAAGCTTATTGTAAGAATACTGGAGAACTTTTCATAAAGCAGTACCTTGCCAAAGAGATAAGAGCCTCTTTGATGTGGATTTAAAAAAAAAAAAAGCATCTATTTTTATAAAAAAAAAAAGATAAAAAAAAATTTGGAGAAACTTTTTACTGGTCCTGGGACAAATATTTTGACTTGAATACTTTGAGAAATCTCTTCATATGACACCTTGTGAGCTTTTAAAACTTACCAGGAAATTTGCAGTTGTTGGGGGAAAATTTAGAAAGATTTATGATGTAGAAATAAATTTGAGACTTTTCTATTAATAAGTAGAGTTGATGGGATGCACTGTTGGTTTCATTTTTGTAATCATCAGTGGAGCTTTTGATCATCCTGGTTATATAAGTGGCTCACATTAACTTGTGATTTTGAAACAAGAGAAAACTAAAAAAAAAAAAATCTATATAAGAGCAAGCAGGAAACTTAAATACTAACATGGGGGAAAAAAAAATCTGTTCTTCCTAAAGAATTCCCTTCAGATAGAGCTCATGGTGTTTAGTGATGTACTCGCTATTGTTTGAAGAATTGTTTTGTCTTAAGAAAAGACATTGTGCATGGTTGCACAGCAGTTGGGTATGTTTGGAGGTATTTTGAAAGTTATGTTCAAGGCTAACACCTGAGCTTTGTGTAATGTAAATAAGACCTTGAGTTATGAACCTTTCAGCTAATTTTGATTTTTGTTTATTTTTCAACTTACATGCCAAGTGATGGTCAATTCTGAATGTTTTTGTATGAGTTTTTTCTTTGTAAATGGCATTAACATTGTTATTCGAGGTCTGCTTACTCATTTTTGTTGTCCTGAGGACTTGAATTTACAGTGCATCAGGTCTGTTGCTATTTTTGTCTGTAGATAGTCTAGCTTCAGCTGTTTATAGTGATGCTACATTTTGGGTTATAAATATGTTTGTGGTTAAAAACGAGTATAATAATAAGTTTTGAACAGATTTCCTTACATTTTTCATACAAAACCCATAAATACCTGTATGCTACTGAAATTCAACTTTGTATAATGCTTAAATCACTATTTGGGGATGTAGAAAGTCTTTACCATGTATTGAAGAAATTAAAGAATTACAGAATATTTTCTGATTAGCATCTAGCTTACATTAAATTTTTGAGGAGGAAAAAAAAGCCGAGGATCTTGATGCCTTCACCAGGATGCACTGGCAACTATATAGTTACATCCTGCTTTTTGTATAAACTGAGATGCTCATATGCTTCCCCTTAGAAAAAGCAATGTTCTATGCATAAACATAGTTGTACACTATCTTTGCAGTTGCGTTTGGTTCTTATTCTTTTAAATTGTAGTTATAAATTTTTCAGTATAGTACAATACATATACTGTGAAGCGCGTGCTAAAGTGAATAAGCGAGTTTTCATGCTGACCCCTCAATGCTATTCAAAATCAATTGGCTTCTTGAGCACTTTCTCATTCTTAGGTGCATTTAGATTGTTAAAGCTCTTCTGCATTAAATTGTATATATTATAGGAAACACAATCTTTCCAATATAGGGAAAACAGTAGCAACCTGCTTCTTTCCTTATACTACTCTAGCAAACGGCATTGATGAGAAGGCATGTAAATTGGGCTTCACTTCACAGTGTTATCAGAGCACTTAGTAAAATGTAAGGTTGGTATTTATTTGAAGATGTATAGTTAATTCACATCTGTTGGAATAGAAAATATATTCTGTTGAGTATTTAAAGAGGTTGTACATGTTTTCTTTTGTGTTTGGATTCTTTGTACTTTTTCATGTTCAGTACATCAATAAACCAAGTTGAAGGGAAAAGCTTCATGAGCACATTTTATTGTATTGTCTGCCTTCATAGATGAGCCACCAGAGCAGAAGGTGTCTACAAAGCTTGTTCTAGCCTAGCCTAGGTTGCTAGTCACCCACAAGCAGGCAGTGCAGTGGACCTCCATACCAGTTCTGTTATGTTACGATTCGTTTCCAGTGTTTTCAATTCAGCATTGTATGGACCGCTCAGTGCTGAGGCAGGTATAATAAATCAGGATTGTTAAACACATTGCATGAAAAACGAATTTGCTGTCTGTCTAGCCACCTGCTATCCAGCATAGCTAAACCAATGCTCTTGTGTTGGGAAAGTACAAAGAAGGGAGAAGGATTTATTTTCCATTGCAGTGTTCTTTTGCTGTTTGAGTACTGAATTTTCTCCATTCTTTGAGTATGTGACTAATGAATATCCAGTTACCTCGTTCTTTCATCTTCTCAGCACTTGAAGGGTGCTCAAATTTATTATTAACTTTTAAAGTATTTCTTTTCCTAAATTCACTGATTTTTCTCAAATGAATGAGAATGAATTTTCGTCAGTGATAATAAAACTCCAGTAGTGGCATATGCAGTATGCAACTTATTTTTAACAGTTTTCTTTCACTCTTTTTGCACATTTCCAGTGTGAGGGTGTTTCAGATTGATAACCATGTAGTATATGTTATACTATGGAGCATCTGCCGTCAATGCAGTGCACTGGAGTCAAGTTTACGTAGAAGATTTGCTTGTGAGTGTGAAGGACAGATACCTCAAGATGTCTGTTAGTCACAACTGTTGTTAACAAACAGTTTGCATACAGAAAGCATGCTGGTGACTTTATACTGTTGTGTGCTTTGGTATTTGAAGTACTGAAGTGGTGCCAGTTACGGGTCTTGGCAAGAAATGAATGGCTGTATGTGGAGTTCATTTTCCAGCAGAGACCTGTGTTCAGCCTGCATGCTTTCACAGAAGGGCAGTTTTAGTTCTCAGCTCAAACCAGCATAAGTAGCTGTCCCTGGTTGAATTGTTATGTGGAAATAAAGACAAAATGTGTTTTTGTAATTTCTTTCAGTTTTAAAATTAAAACTGCTTATATTTTGAGGATTAGCTGCAGGTAAACAGGCTGTCAGTGAGCAACACAAAAACTACCAGCTGTAAATGCAGTTGTCCAGAGGAATGTTCAGTTCTGAAACATGATTGCTGAGCACCTTGGGTTGGTCAGAGCTGGTGAATAAGGGAACCTGGTGGGATTTCTTACAGAAGGGGTACTTTTCTCACTATATTTAAGTGTTACGGTGAAGCTATGGAAGAAGATGTGAAATCCATTCATGAGGATGTGGTGATGGACTGTTGTAATTATCTGATAAGAGTTCCAGGAACCTCCCCTGAAGATGAATGGTGGCAGATGAGACGAGCAAGAAACGTGACCCTAGCAGTGGGGAGAACTATGACCTGGGGGCATGTGGTAGCATGGGGACTTGTGGAAGGATTTGTCACAGCAAAAGCATGCTTGAGGCTTGTGTGTCCTCTTCTGAAAAACAT
This sequence comes from Tragopan temminckii, assembly GCA_028571105.1. NCBI lineage: Eukaryota > Metazoa > Chordata > Aves > Galliformes > Phasianidae > Tragopan > Tragopan temminckii. The sequence continues at coordinate 52,353,892 of JAOWBP010004700.1, read as the reverse complement.
GTACTAAGTGAAACCAGTTGTGGCAGATCAGCTTCCCACCTGCATCTAGAAAGGCCTTCCTTTGACAAGAGAGCATTTTTCCATTGTGAAGAGGGGTTTCTTTTGAATGGTTAGCTGTCTATTAGCATTGGTCATGTTCATGGTATGTGTGACACCCAGTGGCCATGAAATCTGTCTAGCTGTACTGCTGGGCAAACCTGACAAGTGTTTAAAATCTTCATTTTGCTGCATTATCACTTAACATGCTGCTTGTGGTTTACTGTATGGGTGACTTAAGCTAAAAAATTTTGGATAGCAAGAATTAGGTGTTATTTCCTCACAGTATTTTGCAGCTTCTTCTAAGGCAAATAGAATAGGGTTTTCTTTGTACATTTGCTGGAGAAATGAAGACAGTTTCAGCTGTTCCATTATGCATAAAATAGCCTGGAATTGGACACTTTTTGTCACTTTTGTCGACCCAGTGTTGCAGCTTTTATGTATGCTTGTTCTGTTCAGTTGGGGCACTTGGGATTTGAAATTTCAATGTGTGGATGTCAAAAGCAAGGATGATATATTTTTTTTTTTTACACTGAAACTGTACTAGTTAAGCTTTGCAGTAGATGGCATCTTTCTAAAAGCAGCACTGCACTAATGACTAATACTTTGGGCCAGCAGGTGATGTTAGCACATAGGACATCAGAGCAAAGCAGCTTGAAACAAAGCTGGAGGTGGTTTGAGGTCTTTTGATGGGAGAAGATGGAATAGGGAATCTAATAATGTGTAAGAAGAGTCTATTGTGGGGGGGAAGTGCAGCCTGGATCTGAAAGGCTTGACTTCTGTTATCACCACATGTGAGAGGAAAAAAATATTAATAAAAAAGGCAAGCCATATAAGCTGGTAGGCACTTTCAAAGCACCATGAGTAGTTTCAGTGATGTAGGAGATAGCATAAAGTTGGGCGATCAAGTCTGGTACCTTGCTATATCATCTTGCACATTCTGATTTTGACCAGTATTTTCAGACATCAATAGAAACATGAAAGACTTTATTCTTGAAGGACCCTGCTTTAAATACCAAGTAATACTTCAGAAAGTTTGTGAAAGTGCTTTGTTATATACAACATCATGTGATTTCTGTGCATGAGTTGATGTCAGTGTGTTTCTTGCAACCCTGTAGTACTGCAAGGAAAGCTACTAGAAGTGCTCTCACAGTATAGATTTTAAATGTTGTATGCTTTACAAAGACACCAGAAAAGCTGGTTTTTTTTTTAATTTGAGGCAAATTTTACTGTTAAATTATCCTCATGTTGGCAGTAGACCCTTACAGAACTTGCTTTGAGTGCAGTGATTTAATTACTTAATGCTCTGTTGATAGGAACTTTTGCAGGTCATTCAGCTGCTGATACTATAGGATTACTTACCAATACCTCTGGAAGACAACAGCCTCAAAGAGCTATGTAGCCTTGAAAATCAGTTCCTCATATTTTTATGCCCATCTGTCTGAAAAGTCTGAAGCTATCTCTTAGAAATGCAGAGTATTCCCTAGCAGTTTGTTCTCTCAGAAGGAAGGGGATTTGTCAAGTTGAAATGCTTTTTTTTTTTTCCCTGCTGCTGTCTGTCCTTTGTGTACTAGCAGACTATTTTTTATTCTTGGTGTTAGTGATGGCACTGCTATGAAAAAGTAAACTGTACCATTCTGCCTTCCACTTCAATCTTCCTGTCTACTGTGTTAAATAGTTAATATTTTGTGAGGAATTTATTCAGTGACTTTATGTTCAGTCATTTTCTGTCTTGAACTGATGTGCTGTATGTACATTGCAAACAACTGCAGTATCTGTATTTGTTACCAGAAACCAAAATGTTACAGATCTGAATTTTGATTAACTGTTTTTGAAATAAGTGTAGGCAGAAGACTGCTTACATGTGAAACAATAGCTGAAAATACTGATGGTGGACTTTCTTTGATCTTTTGTATAAGCAAAAGATTCTCTAAAGTGAGTTCAGTCCTCTTCATATTCATGTTGCTATTGCTCAATAGCCACAAGACAGGTTATGGTATCTTGAAGCTCTGAGACTACATCCCAACCATGTGCTTGTAATATGTTCCAGCAGCTGTTGTGTTAATTGCCTTGTTTGTAATCATTACAGTGATTACAAATAAACTGAAATATAACTTTATTACGTAGTCTGCCTGACATGGCATGTTCTGTGCTCTGTGGCTCTAGTTTCTCCTGGGCCTTAAGATTGCTTGTGTTCCTTTCCCAACCTTTAAAGTTTCTCCTACTCTTTATTTTAACTGTTTCTCCTATTTCACACCAGATTTCTTAATCATTCACTAGTCTAATTTACTCTCTCTTCCCAAATGTACTTCATAGCAATCTAACAAGCAAAGATCAGATAAACAGAGATGGAAAGCTAAGAGTTGTTTTCTCCTGCCTCTCTGATCTCTCAATAATTAACTTGTTGTGCATCCAAGCCATTTAAATAAATTTATACAAGTGACAGAGCAAAAGCTTAAGAAGAAGGATTAGGCTGTGTTTTATAGACTTCAGAGAAGACTAGAAAGGGCAAGCTTTATCTTCAAATTGGTTTCACTAGGTTTCCCAAACAGGATTCATGTAATCTGATCCATAGCTGAATAACAACCAGTTTCCAAATGAGAGCTCATTCCTAGATGCTGCTGGCTACTCTCTTAACTGATAACTGTCTTCCACCTTCTAGATGGCTAAACAATATATAGTAACAATTGCTATACATCTTGAAGATAGTGAATTAGGAATTCATCTCAGAAGAACTGAAGAAAGCAAGATGCAAAACTCAAAAAGGTTACGTCTTGTTTAAAAAGGAAAGTTAAGTTATTAAAGTGCTTAAAGCTTAACAAGAATTTTTCTCTTCCAAAAATTATTCTCTTTGATTCTTCAGCTCTTTCTTGCTCAGTTGCTGCAACCAGGATAGCTTTCCTAGAAGAAGAGAAGCAGAATAAGAAGATATGAAAACTGTAAAATCAAACAGAAGCCTGTACTAGAGCTTTAAAACTGGCAATGCTGAATACAGTAGATCTTGACAGTTGGTCAGTGTGCTTCCGTGTTCTTCATGCTTCACAGAGATTTCAGATGAAAAGTGAGTAAAAAAAATGAAATTGAACTTCTAACTAAATAGTTTTCAAATGAAATTTCTAATAAAGAAAGTTTCTAATAAAATAGAAGTGAAATTCCTCCTGGGTTACTGAATTGTCACCTCTGACATGTGTGGTATATTTCTTGGAGACTTCACCTGATCATTTTAAATCTATAAAGACTGAGACCCCAATTTAAAATCTGTTCAAAGTGAAATTCCTTAGCCATTACCTGAAAAAGGAAGAGGTGTGAGCAAGTGATGACCAAATTTCCTTCCTCGTGAGTTTAAGGTGATTATTGTATGTGTCAAAATAACTGTATGTTCTGTTTTCCACTTATTTCTCTTTGGCAGGTGCTATAGATGACTCCCTCTCTAGGACAGTGATGGAAGTCCAACCTAGCATATAAAGGCAAGGTTAGAATTCTTGGGGAAAAAGAGTTCATATTTCTGACCACTTTAGTTCCTGATGATGCTACTGCAAAGCCTCTCTTTCTTGTCTTTAGGACTAACAGGTACTCTGTTCCACTGAAGTAGATCAATTCTTTACAATATTCCACATGGTAATATTTTCTTCCTACATAAGTGGACTAAGGCTGAAATCATCTTAAAGCATTGTCTGTCATATTAATTTATGGAAGAAATCAATGCTGTGATTTCAGTGTCAGTAGATTTGCAAAACAAAAAATCTCCCCAAGCATGATGAAGTAATGTTTAGGAAGGAATGAGAGCTACTTTTATATGTAAATACTAACTCATTTTTTCCTTTGTTTTAGGCTGCTTCTGCTTTTTCAGTTACTGCAAAATGTATGAGTACAGTTGACAAAATGCATCTTTTTTTTGATGTGCTGGTAGAGAGGATTCCAATAAAGAAGATCCAGCCCATGTCATCAATTGCTGAGAGTGGAAGAGGCTTTCTTAAATAAAGGAAAGCTCATGTGGATTTCTGTGCCAGAGGATGTCTTTACAGGTGAGAAAAGTTGTTCATGACTTTAGCATAATAATTTACTGTGTATTTAAGCACAATTTTCTCTTTACTCCAGAGCTGAAAGATTTGAGAGGAGTGTAAGACCAGGAACCCAAGAGATTTCAAGTAAAAAAATACTGCACTGAACCTTTTGCGTGTTTAGCTTCCAGAGGCAGGGTTCCCTCGAGACATTGGCAGATTGCTCACAAACTTTTCGTATGCGGCAACGTTTATATTCCTGTGTAAGGACAGTGTTTTCGTACAATTTTTCCACTATTTTTGGCATATGCACTCTTGGAAATAGTAGTGTTTTTTTTCTAAATGAGAGTAGGTTCCAAACAAGCTAAGCAGTTCCCTGAAAGCATATGCTGGGAAATCATCAGCTGTCTTAGTGTGAGAAAGAGTTACAATATTAGCTATATGGAAAGAGTAAAACAATCTAGTTTTTGTGTAATGAGAGTTAGGGTGTTGTGTTGGTTGTATGGTATGCCAGGTCCCTGTCCTGGGAGCTGAAGGAGGGAAAAGATAAAACATGGCCTCAGATATAGCACCAGAAGCACAAATACTGATCCTTCATTCGTAATAGTTACTAATTCTTCTGTTACTAGGGTTGCAAATCTGTGCATTCCTTTTATTTCCAATGTAGTCAAGGGAGAAAATGTCTTGACCCTGTCTGTTGCAGGAAAACAAACTGCCCCAAATCACTATTTATTTTGAGCTTATGTAAATCCCACTGTTAATGATTTCCTTATAGTGCATTGTCACTATGGAGAGGAAAATGAGACTTCACACTGATTTCCACTGTACCACTGGCAAATAGATCTGTATACAATTCTGCTGGAATTGCAGGATCAGAGAAAAATAGCCTTGCAGTTCTGTGCTGTCAAAACAGTATTTTTGTGCATAGCAAGAGATGTTATATGATGTACAAGTTATCAATCCTGGTAATTAGTTTGATGCTGGATTTTACTTTGGGAATACTACTGCGTGTATTCTGCAGAAATTCAACAGGAGGGAGAAGAAAGAGCTTAAAGTAAAAATAAATAAATAAATAAATTACCCACGTATATATTATTGCAAATAAATACTGTCTGTCCAAGATTCACTGGAAAATATACCTATTTCATGCAACAGGCACAGATTGATAGAATTAGAGGCCTACCTGAAAGAGGAAACAGGAAACAATGCTTGAAAAAGTTTCCAGTTTGTGGTGGTGTTTTTTTTTTTTTTAAACTGTTTTCAGGAAGCTGCATCTTCTGTTCCTTTTCTTCTCTTAAGTGCTGTATACCAGTGCATGCAGCTTGGGGAATGAATAGGAAACAACTAGATATCTGTGCTTGCTCACAGGGCCACGATCTCACTGATCATGGAGACATGGTAGGATGGCTTACATGACTGGAATGCTGTCATGGGTGGCTATTTTGACTTTAGGAAAGACAGACAAGTGATGCAATGGTGGTCTTTATGTGAAAGAACAGTTGGAATTCATTGAGCTCTGTCTAAGGATGAATGATGAATAAATGGAGAGCTTGTAGGTGAGTATTAAGGGGCAGGATAATGTGGGTTACACTATTGTGGATGTTCACACAGCCTGATTAGGAGGAGGAAGTTGATAAGGCCTTCTACAGATGACTGAAAGTAGCCCCATGGTCACAGGCACTGGTTTTCAGGGGGAGTGTCAACCATCCTGATGTTTGTTGGGAAAGCAACACTGGCTGGCACACACCATCTAGAAGGTTCCTGTAGTGCATGGAAGATGTAGGTGGTAGAGGAGTGAACAAGTAGAGGTGTGCTGCTTGGCTTTGTACTTACAAATAGAGAAGGACTAGTTGGGAATGTGAAGCTTGTGGGAAGCTTTGGATACAGCTGCTATGAAATAATGAAGTTCAGGATCTTGCATGAATAAAACAAGGCAATAAATAGGATTGCAACCCTAGACTCTGGGAGAGCCAACTTTGACCTCTTTATGGACCTACTTGGAGTTCTCCTATGGGTTGGGGAAGGTAAGAAGGCCCAAGAGTGCTAGTTTACGTTCAAGCACCACTGCCTTCAAGCTCAAGATCAGTACATCCCTAAGAGTAAGAAATCAGGAAAAGGTGGCCAGAGACCCATGTGGATGAGCAAGGAGCTCATGGAAAAACTCAGACGAAATGTAGAAAAGGGATCTGGTCATTTGGGAGGAATATAGGTACACATGCAGGGATGCAACAAGGAATGCTAAGGCCCATTGGGAATTAAATCTGGTGAGGACTGTAAAGGACAAGAAGGGCTGCTTTAAGTGTACCAGTAGCAGAACGAAGACTATGGAGAATGTGGGACTGCAGCTGAATGAGGTGGGTGCACTGGAAGGGCATTGAGAAGGCAGAACTATGGAATGCTACCTTCGCTTCAGCCTTTAGAGTGAGGACTGCCCCTTAGGAATCGCAAACAATGGACATAAGAGTCTGGGGAAAGGGAGACTTGACTTTTGTCAAGGAGTGTCTGTTCAGAGATCATCAAGGTAAATTTGACACAGATCCATGGGCTGCAACAGGATGCACCCACAGAGTGCTGAGGGAGCTGGCAGAAATGACTGCTGAACTCTATCATCTCTGAAAGTGAACAAACAATGGGAGAAGTGCCTGAGGACTGCAAAAAAGCCAGTGTCATTCAGTCTTCACAAAGAGCAGAAAGGAGATGTTGAGTCAGCATCACCTTCATCGCTGGCAAGGTGATGGATGAACTTACTCTGGATGTCATTTACAAACACGTGGAAGAAAAGGTTATCAGAAATAGTGAACCTCCCTTATGAGGAAA
>JAOWBP010004700.1:52290982-52338949 GCA_028571105.1 Tragopan temminckii | reverse complement strand
GTGCCCATAAGCCATATGAAGGGCTGTTTTTCTCACAGCTGCCTGGCTGTGTGAAGGATGTAAATTATTCAGACTCCACTTTTTCCAGGAGTGGAAAAAGAAACCTGCTTCTTAATGCAGCCAATGCACCATATGCATGCTGTTGCAGAAATCACGCTAACCAAAATAAATTCTACAACTTGTACTTATCTGCGCAGGTGATGTTTTACATCACCATGTTTTGATGTTGAATTAAGGCACGTAGCTAAGTTGCCAAATGATACCTGAAAGTAGGACTTCCTCTCATCTTTTTCACATTAAAAGGATGCACCATTGCAGTGAGCAATCAGATTCAACCATGTCCATTATCCTGCAATGTGTCTTATGCTGATTTGTCATCCGATGTGCACAAATGTGCACACTGTGCACAATGTGTGATGTGTTACCTTCGTGAGATCATTTAAGAGAATTTTTGTAATTGTACAAAACACATCTTTAATTCTGTAACAGCAAAAGTTTCCTGGGTACAGCTGAAATGAATTGTGTGAGATTTTTAGCTGTAAATATTGAGAAGTGTAGAACATATCTGAACACTGCAACGCAAGAGTAAGAAACAGTCCACCAGTAGAGCTTTCTCTTCTTGTCCTGAAATGCCAGTGCTTCATTTTGCATGTTAGTACCTGAGAAAGTACCTGAGTCCAGGACATCTGTTCCTCAGCAAAGCAGTTGATGTGTGTGTTTAGGTTAGAGTGGGAAGAGAAATGCTTAATTCCCATTGTCACTATTTATTGTTCCCACTTAAGTATATTTGAAACACGCCCTTATACTGAAATCCATACATTCATAAACATGTTTTGCTGTTCAGAAATAGGTGCACAGGATTCCCTTCAGTATTTTATGTACTTCTGTTGTAGGTATAACTAGCAGAATTTTGCAAATCCTTTTGATTACCTTCTGTAAAATGTTGTGTATGTATTCGGTGGCTGAAGTACCATTTGAAACTACTGAAATGCTTCAGATAATATCAGTGAAGCATAAGAATGACCAAAAAAATACCGATACTGCGTGCAGTAAAAAATTATTTTTGCAGTATTCATTAAATGTTGGTATTGCTGGAGACCAAAGTCATGACTTCAGTAAGGTTTATCCTGTGCCTACCATTGCATTAATGGATGAGCACAATATTTTCTTGGCCTTCGGTTCTTCTGTCAAAGGAATCCAGCTGCCAAAAAAACATCATGGTGGATTTCAGTGTGTAGTACAGAAGACTTCTGGTTTGGTTTTTCTCTTATTTAATCTTACTAATAAAATGACTTGGGAATATGAGGAACTGAGTGGGATGCTCACAGAGACCTCATCAAAGCAGTTCCCTGCAAGCAAAATTAATTCCTAGAAAAAACCATTTGGCAGACTGGTACATGTTGCCAAGCCCTGGTGTTTACCACTATGAAAAGACTTACTCATCTCTGTAAATCAGAGCACTGCAGTGTTGTAAGTCTTCCAGATTATGTATACATAGTCAGAAAACAGTCGCTTTTTGAGCATTTCCTGCATTTTCCATGATTGTCAGTGCAGATCGGAGTATTTATGTTAATTTCCAAACTACAGATTTACAGAAATATGCTTTGAAGTATGGATTTTTCTTTATTTCTATGTTTGAGGAAGCAGTTTAGGGGTATTTTAGGAAAAATCCATACTTTGTGCTTTTGCCTTAAAATAAAATATACATATATGTATATATATATATGAGAAAGTAATTTAAATACCTTTAAAATAATTTAACTAAAAGTATAAAGTTTTTCTAGAAGCGAGTCAGTTGTTGCACGCTCTCCTTAAAGAAAAAAGTCATTGTAATATAGTACACAGTGCTTTTTGAAGCTTTGGTTTGATCCAGACAGTTGTTGACTTGAAATGAAATATAAATGAATGCTTATATGTATGAAATATGTGAATGTATTCAAGTGATCTATGTCTTGATGACCTCCAGATACAAGGTTTCTAGGAAGTCATGAGATACAGCCCACATTCTAGGCTTCTAGCTGCAACATTTAGTAAGCAATTGCATTCTCTTGCCAGGGGGTTTGTTTTCACTTGTTCAAAACAAGAAATCTTGCTAGCTCTTGTTAAAGGCTGACCTGCAGAAAGTGAGGGGAAGAAGTGTATAAATGTTTTAGCCAAACTCATAGTCTCTGCTGTCTGACTATTGTATTACTCAGTGGAAAGTTGATCTTAATGTGATAGAGAATGAAAAAGGCCAGCTACCAAGCTGCTATTCCTTGTCTGAGTTTGTCAAGTTTTGCCTTAAAAAGAAGATAAAACAACACAAAATAGCAATGAAAAATAGAATTTGATTTCTTAGTTACTGTGATTTCTACCACAGGTTCTGGCACCCCAAAGGTACAGCCCATTACCCAGTTAAAGTTTGTAACCCTGGTTATGATTTGAGGATCTTTTAAACATCCATCTGCAGCAGCGCTTTTGCTATTTCCAAGATTTTTCTGTACAAATAACACTCAAAGCAGGTATTATAGGCTTCTAATTTCAGGACTTTTTATTCTAGAAAAATGAATTTTCCATAGTGCTCAGTAATCAGCATCAGAGGACACACAGAGGGTATGGGATGGGTGTGGTAGGGTCCGCGGGGGGGTTTCTTGAGAGCAGTTTCACTCATGCAGAACTGCCATCAGCATAGGGGCTACACACCCACTCTTAGTGTGCAGTCTATCTGCCAAAGTTCTGTGTAGGGTAGAAACTGGAAAAGCACTGCTGGTTAGGAACAATCACAGACTTTTCTATATTGAAGAAATTTATTTTGCATGTTAACAAAGCAAGGCTTTGGAAATGTTATGAGAAATCCTCCAGATGGTGGTGGTATGACAGTAGAAGATGAGCTTTCCCACCAGTGCCCCCTTACGTGTTGTTGCTGTGACAAATGGCAGCAGAGGGGCAGCCTGACTGTGAAGGGTGTTTGACATGGGAGAGTGGATGAAGCAAAGGGGTGGAACTGAATTCCTCCACAGAGCACAGTGAGGTCATGGTGTGTTTCAGCAGTGACAACAGCAATGTAAAAGATAAACTACGTTCTGGATGGCTGAGCAGATTTTTATGGGCATGACATGCAGACTCTTGTCCATCACTAGTGAAAATGCATAGTTAATGGCGGAGACTGTGTTGAAAAGTAGTGTTTTTGCTGAGAATTTGTTGTATCAGATAGTGTTATTGTGCCCTTTGTAGGTACTGTAGCTTTCATGGAAATAAATAGGAGGCATTACTTTCAGAGCAACCTACGTAGAACCAGTTTACAACTTAGTCAAGAAATTTGAGTTGTATTGTCTTGTTCCATCCCACGTACAGCTTGAGATGCAATTTAATGTTTCCGGACCCCTACATTTCTGATAACTCAAGTATGAATTACAGAGGAGTTTAATTTATTGCATGGGGCAATAGGGGATGCAGGAATAAGAAGGGCGAAAGAAAACAGCAAAAGTCATCAGCTTTTTTTCTTTCCCCTGAGATATGTGGAATAACTTTTATCTTTTTTGATTACCATATATTAAACCATAATTTGAGGTACTGTAATACAGAAATGTGTTACAGAAAATGAAACAATGATATTATAACTTTTGCATTCTTTTCCCCTCCCTCTCCATGGTCAACAGGTGCTAACTGTTGAGATGGAGAAAAATTAATGGAAAGCTTCCGCATGAAATGTATACAGGCTGTACTGCTGGAAACTTTGTCTCCGCATTTTAGTAAAAGGCAATTAAAGCGAGCTAAAATAGTTTCAAGAGGCTTAAAATTCTATAAACAAAAACCCGTGTTAGAATCAATTCACTGAAATAATACACATATGGTGTGTACGGAAAACATTTGAGCAGAGCCCAGAATTTTGAAATATCAGTTCAGACTGAATACGGAATCAAAGCACTCTGCAGAGTAGCTTTTGCTGATTTTATTTTTCCTCCTGTGTCTGTACTAGCCTAGGGACTGTCATCTAGGACTTGCAGATAATGTTCAAGTCAGTGATTTAGAACAGCATATGAGAGTCAACGTGTGATGAAATTTATCATGTGGGCATCCATTTTGTATTGATTAAAAGCCTCTCTTTAGGAATAGGCATTGTATATTCGGGTGACCAGAAAAGAAACTGCTTCAGAGGAGATTGCATATGCGGTTGATAGGTAGGTATTACAGCAGTAGGTATTACAGTTGATGTGTGGAGGACCTAACTTCTCTACTTTCTTCTGTACTTATGTTCTTCCATGTTGGGGATTTCTCAGGAGGAGATCAGCATTCGTGATTGAACACACTTAGTATGCAATTAAGAAATGTCTTTGTCTAAGACAAAATTGACAAAATGAATCATTCAGGTCATATATTTTGTTAATGATTGAATGTGGAATAGGCTGCACTAAGAAAAGGCAAGGCAGAATACATCCATTAGGTTGCTGGCTTGCCAGGAAGTTTCCAGTCAGTGTCTCAGTTCACCCTGTAAAAGTTTTATTCATTCCAAGTGCAACGGAGAACTGAGGCATGGATGGGCTTGGTGCAGTTGTTCAAGGTGTTACAGGGAAACAAACCATGTGAAACAATTCATCTTTCAGTGCCTCACCCATTGGAATGCCTGAGAACCATCCAAGAAGAAAAACTGTGTGCTGAAAGTGGCAATTTAGAACCATTTCTTTCTAGTCCATTGCTCTGCTTCACAGAACAATTTATTTCGTTTGTTGTAAGAGTAAGATTTGGGAAGAAGTATGCAGATGAATTTTTTCATTTCAGTTGGCTTTTTAGTGTGAGGCTGTTGATCCTTATATTTAACTAATATGCATCCTCTGCAAATGGAATATAGACTGATAAATTAGCAATGCATGGTATTTTTGCTTTTAATTTCCAGAAATTGGGGGTTGGACTCGATCTCTGGAGGTCCCTTCCAACCCCTACAATTCTGTGAATTCTGTGAAAAGTGGTCGTATTTGTGCTATTGCTGCAGTACCTTTCCCTAAATGCTGACCAAGTCTTAGTTGCTATTTTCTTTTTGTAAAAGAAATGACCGTAGAACATTTCCATGCCAGTCAGTGATGGACAGTTTTGTGTCTGCATTTATACACTGATGAAGAGGAGATACCAGAAAGACAGATCTAGAGTGTGAGTAATGCTTTTCTTTAATGAGGGTGTAGGATTAGCTGCAAGGAATCTGCAAAGCTCTGTTCTGCCTACAGATGGACTGTGAACTTGTATGGGTTTTTGAGCATCAGACCTGTCCTTAATGGTATGAATCAGAGGGGGTAGGCACTCTACTCCCAAATCTTTCTGCTGTTTTCTGATTTGTGTCCATACCTCCTGAACAAAACAGCTTTCTGGTTCTTTTCCCCTTTCTCCTGTCAAATATGCTCCTTATGGTGCACAGAGAGGATGCTCCTACCATTTTGCATTAATTTTGCAGATGTGAAAACATATCTGCAATTCAGGCTTTGTTCTTTATATCAGCTAGGCTGCATGAAGCTGATCTGTCCTGGTTTGCTGTAAAGCAAATTGTTTATTCATAAATCTAGAAGCCCGCAGCTTCCATTACTTGTCACACAGTGCTTTGTAATAGCAGAAGGCAGTTCTATTGTTAGCCGTAACAATAATTATTTATTCACCAAGATAGCTGTTTCTTCAATACTTAAAGAATAAATAATTTTCCCTTTAATTAAGGGTGTACATAGATGCATTTTACTACAAAGTAAATAACATTTCAATTTGTGGGTTTTTGTTTGTTTTTGGCTTGCTTTTACCCAAGTTGAAAGGAATAGCAGGGTGTTCAAGACTGAGACTTGATCTTTGCATCTAATAATAATCAATATTGGCTAGAAGACCATGAAACTTCAAGTGTAGGTAATGTAGCTTCCCTTTCAAACACAAGGAGGGAATTGGGTAAATTAGCAACAGGGGAATGTTGGCTGTCTCCTGAGTAGGATCTCATGATCTCACTATATAAATAGGTTACTGGCTTGGCAGAGGTGAAACCTCTGGTTCCCTCTTCCTATGTTGAAAGTACTCCTTGGTAGTTGGCTTTTTAAAATTGATGTACTGACATATTATGAATTTGTAAACCATGGAGGGAACAAACTTGGGATGGTGTATAATAGCTTGACCCAAAGGTTTTGTCTTATTGTAGTCACAAGCACAGTGCTAGCTTAAACAGTGAATTATCCATTTGAAGGCTATCCAATTAAAATTCCCTCTGCATATCTTGTAGTTTAACATTGAGTCATTATATTATTTCTTCTTGCTGACACTCAAGAGCCTTGTCCTCTTGGGGCTCTTGGAGTAGTTTGTACCATGTTTTTGAGGAAAATAAAGGATGTCATTTTGCATTGTGTGAGGTATTTAAGTCATCTTTCTCCAGCTCCTGAAGAAACAGTGAGAAATGAAAATGGCAGTAGTTGTGTGATATAGCAGTAAATAATTGCAGCTGTCCAGTTGCAGTTTGAAAAAACATTAACATTGGCTCATTAGATCTTATCTTCTGCAGACATAAAGCATTTTTTGTCAGTCTACAAGCAATCAGGAGGATAATGTGAAAGTTGAATGGTAATATGCGTTCGTATGTAATATACACTTATATACTTACATATATCCTTATATTACTATATATATATAATATTCTGTATTTTGCATTCTTAATTTTCAGTTTGGATAGAGTTAGTGTTTCTCTCTGTCCGAGAAGGAAGCCTGATGATAGTAAAAGTCAGTAGTAAATCCAGATATTTACACATGAATCTGAAATAGAAATCCTCTCTCAAACGTGAAGTTTTTATGATGATGAAAATATTGTCATGCAGGCGCATATGGACAAATATTCTTTCCTGGGGATCCTACTCAAAGAATGGAGACTGCTCAGCTGGGATTCTCTTTGGAAAGGAGCTTGCTAGTTTTGTGAAGCTAGAGATTTCCCATAATGTGAGGCAAAGCAAAGGTCCTTTCCAAGAGATTATTTCCTGCTACAGGAAGTAGAAGGAGCTGCCAGTGTGGTTGTACCAAAGGTAACTCCTGAGGTGGCCAGCACTTTGGGTGTTACAGACTTCAACTTTAAGTAGTTTTGATGAGATAAAGGACTGTGAAAGTAGCTGGAAAGTTGGGTAGGACTGATGGGTTTAGAGGGATATAGTCTATGAAATTCTGGGGGAGAATCCATGTCTGGAAATATTGAATGTCCTGGACAAATTTCTGAACAGATTGATCTAGATGAACTTACTTTAAGCAGACTGTTGAACCAGGTTATTTCCAGAGCTCCTTACTATTTCTGTGCTTCCATGAAATACCAGTAAATTTCTTTTAACCTTGTTCTCAAAGTTTCAGGTGTTTATAACCTTAAAATACTGATTATTTACACAGGTAAGCTGAATGCTTCACTGTCATAGTTTACATATGATTGTGGATAGTCTGTCTTTCTACTTTCTGATGCCACAGTCTACCACTTGTGATAAAATTTCTATTGTGTGTGTTTCACTTCCATTGAGTTGTGCTTTGAGTCAGCATATCTGCAGCGAGTCAGACAGGTGGGAGTCTGGTGGATGTGCCACCTTGCCTATGAGATGCTCAGCAAGGCCCACAGTGCTCCGTTTCTAACTGTGAAACAGGAAAGGAGTCTTTGCAGAAACTGAGGAAACTTGTTCTACTGTACATAGGTTTGGAGGGAGAAGAGACCACTTTGTGTGCCCTGCAGAAGAGGGGACAGTTATTCTGGCAGAAGAGGGGACAGTTATTCTGGTATGTGGTGCACTGCCAGATAACAAGGCGAGTTCTCTGTTCTTTGTTGACTTAAACATTTGGCATTCAGTGTGGCTTTCATTTCTTTGAATGGTTATAATTTTGCCTGTTTCGACTGCTAACTTGACATTTTTGTTTACATGAAGAGTTACAATGCTTGACTTCTTCTAGAGCATTCACGTTTCTACACACACCCTAATATTCCTAATAGATGTTCAAGTTTTCAGTTTTGTTTCCATGTTTTCATTAGAAACCACGTGCCTGTAGTTCCTTTTGAAAACAGCAAGTGGTTCCTGTCACTGTATCTTTGGAAAGTGAAATCTGCATATGTGTCATCCATATAGCCTTCTGTGGTTCACCCAATTCTGATTGTAAGACTTCCTTAGCATCAAAGCACCCTGATTTCAGATGGTGGAGTATTTCAAACAGCTGTAAAGAGCTTGATGAGATAGAAATCTGTTCTAAAAGCAATAGAAAATGTGACATTTAAATTCCATTGTGTATGGAGCTGGAATTTAAGAACAGTTAGATGCCACTGAATTCATTAAGATCTCTTCATAATTCAGATCTGTTTTGGTATGGCTGCTGCAGTCTCAGGCTCATCTTTGTACCTAAGAGAGTGTAACATCACTGTAACCAGTGTGATCTCAGCAGAGACGATTTTAGCTTAGAATGAAGCTATCTGCATTAACCAAAGGACACCTGCACTGTCCCAGATCGGGAGGATATTGTTATAAGAGTGTTAGCTACTTCTCACTGTGAGAGTTGTAGAAATTAGGTCAGTTTTGATTATGGAAACTATTATCTCCAGCTTTTCACTGCCATCCTCTAGAAACATATAAGACACAGCTGGGAGAGAGGTTTGGCTTGCCCTTGTTATTCTTCCAAAGGCAAAATGAAAAAGAAAAAAGAGAAAAAGTAATAGTGGACCCAAGAAGACAGCCTGGTTCTGAAGAACAGCTGACTTTCTTGGTGTATAGCTACCATGTCTTATTTAAGCAGAGTTCTTAGCCTAAATGCTGACTTCTGCCCTGTTCCTACCAGAAGACATGAGGTAGCACCTGCTTTGTGCAGAGCTCTGCCACAAGCACTGCACCTGTAATTTCCCCTTCCAGCAGAAGCAGTCTGCAGGAGCTCCCATTTTTGGCCAGTGCTGGTCCAAAGGGCTTACAAGCATAATGCTTCTTGCAGATCACGACTCCATGACATGCTACAGATTTGTATCCTAAAAAACAGAAAGCAGTGAGCTTCCCACAACTACCTAACACCAGAATTAGGTAATGCAACTATTTATGATGCTTGTTAACTATAGCTATAAAATAGCCTCTCAAACCAACAGAGAGGAATGGCATTCAGAAGCAATGGCTCTCTATGTAAGGGTTTACCTCTGATTAAATTACATCATGGGCAAGTTCTTTGTTTGGAACAGGGAGCACCTGCTAAGTATACACTTTTCCAAACCGCAGCATTTTAAAATTTGAGGGAGAAAAATCTTCCTGCAGTGCAAAGTAAAGCATTGTTCATTGTGTTCCTAATTCATGCCTTTTCTCCACAAATTGCCATTTCTAAATTTCATAGTTGCCTTGTGCCCGTATTATTGTGTCCTAAACCAGAGTTGTGTGCACCTCTGACTTATTAGCTATTACTGCACTTAATAAGATACCAAGAATTGAATTCTTGAAGACATGTTAAAACCTGGAGATCAGTTCCTGTGGGAAATAGCTTCTTTTTTAAATGGGAGCAAATAGCATTTCCTCTTACTTGCATATAAATATCTTAATCATCAGAATGTTTCCTAAGCGCTTATGAGTTACAGTATTTGTACTAGACTTTTTGGTTGCTTTGTCATAGCTGCATGTTCATGGTGAATGACTTTGTGCCTTATGCAGATGGTAAAGGAGAGGCTTGCTTGTATATGGCATGTAAAGCATCTAAGAATTACCATTAAAACACCAAGGCAGGAAAAGACCTCCAAGATCATCCAGTCCAACTGTCCACCCAGTACCAACATTTCCCACTAAACCACGTTCATTAGTACCAAATCTACATGTTTCCTGGCACCTCCAGGGACAGTGACTTCACCACCTCTCTAGGCAGCCCGTTCCAGAGCGTGTCTATTTTATTGGAGAAGAAGCTTCCTAATATTCAATCTGAACCTTCTCCAGCGCAACTTGAGGCCATTCCCTCTCATCCTACAACTGTCATCTGGGAGAAGAGTTCTACCCCCCCTTGCCACAACCTCATTCCAAGAAGTTGTAGAGGGTGATAAGGTCTCCCCTAAGCCTCCTCTTCTCCAGACTGAGCAATCCCTGTTCCCTCAGCTGCTTACATGACCTGTATCTTTATCTCAGAATTTAGAGTGCAGTTTTTACATTAGATTAATGCAACTTTGAGCCACATCTAGAAAGATATTTTCTAGCTCCTGTCTCCCAATAATTTTTTCTTACTATTCTGAAACTTTCTTGATTTAAAAAAGATGTTTAAGCAAAATTCACCCTCAAATCCCTAACTGCACAAAGGGAAATGACAGAATATTCTGTGTATTTAATCCCCCAAATAGTCTAATGTTTAATCTTTTAGACTCAGGGAAAAAGTCATTGTTTTGATAAATCTGGGAGGCATCATGAGAGAAATTGTATAGTTCAGTAAATTTGTTGTTTTGCTGGTGGTTTGATTTTAGATTTATGGTGTAGACATATGTTTGGACTTGAGTAGTCGTTAAAGTAGGCATAGTTTGGATAAAGGGACTCTGTATAACTGCTGTGATCAAGGAGTGTTATTTGACAAAGAGAATTTTACAAAATCCTGTTTTTCAAAGAAATGCCAACCGTGTCCGAATTAAGTGTTTGTCCATAAGGATTCACAAATGTAGTGTCTTTATATCAGTGACTACATCAGCATGTAAGCTGGCACAGTTTTATCATGAATATTTAATCCGCAATATTCTGATTAACCATAACACTTAACAATATGTTGGTGGCTCCATGACCTGATAACTCATTCTTCTTGCAGGGTCAATGATGCATTTTAATTGATGTAAGATAATAGGAATTTATTGGAGTTTTCCCATAGCTGCTCTGTTACAGAAATATAATGAACTAAATACACTATAACATAAAATATGTAGAACACTGGATTCATCTAACTGGTGGCTTTCAGTGTTTTGATAGTTTATCAAGGACAGCGTGAACCCATCAGAAAGTCCAGCCTTGTGCTTTTCTATGTAAAATATGTAGACACATTTTTATATAACTCATCTTTCATTTGACACCCTTATGGAATCACAGTCATGTTCTATAATCATCGTATAGAATCATTATACTGGATCATGAAAACTCTGAAGGATTCTGAAGAATATGAACTGAAGCTCTATTCATACTAGTGAGTTGTTTGCATAGACAACTCTTTACGTTTCTGAAGTTTTGATGAATTATTATTAACCAATTGTAGAAGGCATAGGTATTTGTTGTTTAGCAATGGGTATTTAACAGAACCAGAGGGCTACATGAAGAGCACCACGTTTCATAAAGTTGTGTTTGGGTTGTCAGGACACTGTTCCCAGAGATAATTGCCTTCTGTCCCCTTATTACACCTGGGAAATGGCATCACAGACTTTGCACAGGGGAGAAAGGTTATTATGAGCTGGTAGTCCTCAAGTTGAAAAGAATACAGGAAACATGCATGCAGGAGTGAGAAAATTAGTTTTGTCATAGAATGTTTGGAAAATCTCTTTTTTTGAAGCATACATTTGAAGCATAGTTTCAATTGTACATCATAGGCAGGGCATTTTCTGATAGTTCTTTTTTGTATAGTATGTATTATTAACTTCAGGTGAGCTACAAACATTACTTTTAAAAATAACTAAGGGATCTATTGTTGCTTTATTTGATGTGCATAATGTGTATTGTGTATATAACATAAATTTAATCCCTTGATCTTTTTCAGTGTGCAAGTGGAATTTCTGTGTAACATGCAAAGTAATTTTTTCTACACAGATTTTTTTTCTGAATGTAAAAGGATAATGACTTCCTAATACAGTAGTCATTGTAACCCCTTTATGACCCTCTTCCACTTCCCCTCAGAAGACAACCCAAGGAGAAGTTCTTAGTCTGCATAGAATATGTAACTCAGAAAATGTCTGGTGTGCTGTGAACTGACGGATTCTAAATTTTCTTCAGAACTATCAGGTTTTTTTAATCAGCACAGAGCCTTCATTAGAGTGCAGTGCTTAATTCTGTTCCAGCTGGCTGTGTTTTCCTAAAAGATGTGAACTTAAGCACTCTAGAGCAAAGCCTCCTTTAATGGCACAAACGAAGGTTGAAGTAGGAGGATGATGCTATTTTACTATTTTTTCCCAGTTAAGTTAGTGCACGTGCACAGTAATTTGAGTGAAACTCAGCTGGCTGCAAAGCATGTGGGTGAGCAGGCTGACCTTTCCTTCCAGATTGAGTGCTTTCAGCTGAAATTGGAGTAGCCATTTAAGCAAGGCCTTCCATGAGCCACTTAAAATACCAGGAAACCAACTCTTCCTCCCCCTGAGCAGTGATGGAATGCTTGACTTAATTTTGATCCATTATTATTGCAATGTTTTTGAATGCTTGCTGCAAGAAAATCACCACCATGTAACAGGGGCTCTCCGAGTAGCATTAGGGATTGCATCTGACAATAGTTACTGACTTCTTACCTGCACTGATCATCCCCATGAAATCAGCCCTGGTGAGGCCACATCTTGAGTACTGTGTTCAGTTTTGAGCTCCTCGCTTCAAGAAGAACATTGAGGCCCTAGAGTGTGTTCAGAGAAGGGCATCAAAGCTGGTGAGGGGTCTGTAGGACAAGTCTTGTGAAGAGAGAATTAGAATTGTTTAGTCTGGAGAAGGGGAGGCTGAGGGGAGACCTTATAGCTCTCTACAACTTCCTGAAAGGAGGTTGTGGTGAGGTGGGGGTGGGGGTCAGTCTCTTCCTTCGGGTAACAGTGATAGAATGAGAGGTGATTGCCTCAAGTCATGCCAGGGGAGGTTCAGGTTGGATATTAAGAGATCTTAGAGATCTTTTCCAACTATAATGATTCTGTGTGTGTTAAGCTCAGTTGTAAGACAGTGATAGCAGATGTAAGAACAAACGACTCAAGTCCCAAAAGGTAGTCTTCTAGGTCTCCATATAAAAATAAAAATAAAAATGTAAGATCTGGTGATGTAAGAGAAGTTGAAAGGAAAAAAGACTCTGTTAGAGTCTATTTCAGTGAGGATTCTTCAGGCCTCAGCAAAAGGAAGATGTGTCTTGTTGACTTGTTTTTCGTCTTTGACTGCTGCGTCACTCTCCAGGGTTGAATTTTGAATATTTAAAAACTACATACATTTAATACCACTTTTGTGATATTATTTATGCAGTAGTGGGAAGGCTTAAGAGAGAACCTACTAGCAAACAAGAACAAATTTTGCTTTTACAGAGTGGAACCTGAATCATTTTTCAAATATAATCAACCTGCATAAAGTATTCTCAGATAAATAACAAACATTCAAATTATGCACAAAAAAGAAATTCAAGGGTAGACAGAAGAGTACTGCTAAAAGTTTGCAGTGCAAAATAGGTTTTTTCACACTGCATTTGCTTGTATATAAAAATTTGTAAATTCTCTTTGCACAAGAAGGAAAAAAAAGACTGGGTAAGGTGGATCTTTAAAACTACCTTCAAATAGCACCTAAGGTATGACTACATTCCACCTTACACTACCTTGTATGAAGCTATTAATGGCAACAATGTGGATGTATTAGCTCTCTGTTACACCCTTGCTAATTGCCAGCTTCTTAACAGAGGTGATTAACTAGAGCAGAAGTCTGTGTTAAAAAAAAGTTTTGTATTTGTCCTTAAGCTAGCTTGCAAATCTCTGCACAGAATGCTATGCTGCTGCATAGGCATGCCCCTAATGTTGTCATTATACTCAAGTCTCTTATCTTTGGCCTGTTATCCCACATCAAGGTAAGAAATCCTCTTTACAATGACCAACGTCACTATTTTTGGCCCTGTGGAGGCACTAACATTATATTTTTAAAATCAGTCTACACAGAGACAGTGAGAAGCTGTCACTGGCTTGTAATTAACCTGTTTTGTTTTTTTTTCCCGGCCTAAGATATTTTTAAGAAAGTAATGTTCATAGTTTGTGTGGGAAAAAAGAAATTGTCATCCTGATAACAGCTCTTCAGGCTGTTGGGAAGTAAAAGCTGTGGTAGAGGGATGCTGGCCAGGGTAGCACTGGTCGCTTGGGAGTCACTCCTTAAAGGGGTCCAGGAAGCCTGGACGCTCCTCAAGATGGAAATCTTAAAGGCACAAGAACTGGCTGTCCCTGAATGCCATAAGGCGAGCCATAGGGGAAGAAGAGCAGTGTGGATGAATTGGGAACTACTGTGGAGACTCTGGAAGAAAAAGAGAGTCTATGTCCTCTGGAAGAAGGGACAGGCTACTTGGGGAGATTACAAGGAAGTGGCTAAGGTATGCAGGGAGGAAGTTAGGAAGGCAAAAGCCCAACTTGAACTCAGATTGGCCACTACAGTAAGAGAGAATAAGAAATCCTTTTACAAATGTATCAATAGTAAGAGAAGAATCAGGGAGAATTTCCATCCTTTACTTGATGCAGCAGGGAATGTGACCTCTGATGATAAGGAGAAAGCTGAGGTCCTCAACGCCTTCTTCACATCTGCCTTTAATAGGCAGATCAGTTATCCTCAGGGCACTTTATGCCTGGAAGTCTGGGATGCTACGCAGAATACAACCCTGGGTGGAGACAGAGAGCTCCTCCTCCATCTGGACTGTCACAAATCCATGGGACCGGATGGCCTACATCCTCGGGTGCTGAGGGAACTGGCGGGGGCGATTGCTGAGCTGCCCTCCACCATCTACCAGTGCTCCTGGTTATCTGGAGAGGTCCTACAGGATTGGAGGCTCACTGATGTGACTCCCATCTAAAAGAAGGGCTGTAAGGAGGATCTGGGGAATTACAGTTCTGTCAGCCTGAGCTCAGTACCAGAGAAAGTTATGGAGCAAATCATCTTGGGTGAAATCACACGGCACGTGCGTGGCATCCAGGGGATCAGGCCCAGCCAGCACGGATTCGTGAAAGGCTTTCATGCTTGACCAACTTCATCAACTTCTACAGGTGGGTGACCAGACTGATAGATGAGAGAAAGCCTGTTGCTGCAGTCTACCTAGACTTCAACAAAGCCTTTGACACGGTCTCTCACAGTATTTTCCTGGGGAAACTGGCTGCCCGTGGCCTGGACAGATATACCCTTCTTTGGGTAAGAAACTGGCTAGAGGGCCATGCACAGCGGGTAGTGGTTAATGTAGTGAAGTCCAGCTTGCGACCCGTTTCAAGTGGTGTCCCCCATGGGTCGGTGCTGGGACCCATCTTGTTTAATATCTTTATTGATGACCTAGATGAGGGGATTGAGTAGATCAGATCTTGTAGGTTCTTTCCAACCTTGTCATTCTATGATTCTATGGTACATTGTGCATTCCTGCATTACAGATGCAAAGGAGGAGAAAGAATATCATATTTTTTTCCTTATAGAAGTGACAACTGGTCTACAAAGGCTAGCTTAAGCACCCAGTTAAGGGTGCACCTTGGCTATACAGTGAGAAAAACTAAATCATTTGAAAGGAGCACTTCTCTAAAAATATGTAAGCCATTTTTGCATTAACCTCTGTTCTCTTTGTAGCCTCCAAAATAGGCAATAAAAAGTAGAGGTGGCAATTTTTTTTTCTATCAGATGAAATCTACAAGCTGCATAAAACTTTACCATATATACCGAGTTTGAAACCCTGGCTGATATACCAGCTTCAATATATAGTGCTAAATTATGCGCTTAACTAACTTCATCTGCTATTATTTTGACATATTTGAAACACCTGTCTTGTAGGTGATGGGAGCATTTTTATTATGGAGCATTTCCTAATCTGAGATGATAATATTTTGTTAAAGAAACCAAGAATTTTACTGACACAGGTTTGACTGACTTATTATGTAGCTTCTGGTGATTTTGTACATCACAATACTTTATAAGGAAGTAGGAAACTCACAGACTGTTTTGGATGTACTGCTGAGTGCATAATGGTACCGTGATAAAAGATGCTACTTATCTGAAATTACCAGGAACATATAGACAGTGAAGTATGTTTGCAAATACAAGCTCATGCTGTGTTCTGATATCATACTGTCCATCATATTGGCTCTTTCACAGTGCCCTGACTCTCTAGAGAAGCTTGTGATATGGTCTGTAAAATCTGTAGGCTCAAACATCTCTTGTAGTATGTGTAGCACTTTGCATAAGCAGATCATTATCTCAGTGTGCCTCTCTAACTACTGCTTTAAAACAAGCAATTAAGAATGAAATGCCATTTATAGAGCTATGAGGAAATTTATTACTAGGCTAGAACAGATAATTATAGTAGGAAGAAAATACATAGTTGTATTTAAAGGTAGGGAGGGAGGCTGTAAGTTCATATAGGGTTCTTCACTGGTAAACGAGAGTTAATTTGTCTTATAAGGATGGCTAGATTCATGGTTTTGTTCAGGAGTGCTATACATTCTGCTTCCTCTGCATATTAATAGTATTCATTAAAATCTTCAGTCAGTAAAGGGGTTCTGCAAGAACAGATAGATGTGTATGCTAAGTAAACTTTAAGTACATTAATTTTAACACTTTAACAAGCACAGGCATGCATCTCTCTCTTCATGATATGCAATTTCCTTAAATCTAGAAAGTGCATTTAATGGGTATTTAAGTTAGGCATACCTCCTTGCTATTAAGTTAGAATGAAATAATGCCTCCTACAGCTGTAATGCTACCCATGGGCATAAATTAACATTTGTTTTGTAAGCAAACGACCTCTATTAAATGACAGAGACTATGAGAGAAGCAGCATTTTATTAACATCTGAATCTGTGTATCTTCTACTCGTTTTATTTAATCGAAGTACTCATTTGGCAGCAACCTAGGGACTGGAGTTAAACTTTCCTGCTTTCATGTACACCAGGCATTTCCAACTTTCAGCTGTAAAAAGTATCTTTTGTCTTCCTGTTGCTGATAAAATGTGTGAGAAAAGAAGAAAAGAAAAAGCAGAAGGGTGTGGCGATAGGGTGTTCAGCAGCTGTACTGCCTCAGGCCTCTGATGAAATCCCAAGGAGGTAAACTGGTGCTGGGGGGCTGCCCGGAGTAGCACTTGCAAAGGAGGTGAGTGGTGAAGAGGAAGAGCAGTGCACGGATGTCACTCTTGGGAAGAGGTGTTGTCTGTCAGAATTTCTATAGAGCTTAATGGTTGCAAATTGCATTTGTGATTGCATTTAAGAGCAGAAATAAGATTCCCACATTTGTGCTACATTCAGATGATACCATTTTGTCTCCAGTAAAGTAAAATAGTTTTTAATAGCTTTGTTTTCCGAACCCTTAGGAAAAAATATGCTGTGACTTTACAGAGGCTATGGCGGTTACTGCAAATATCCTAGCACTTTAATTCTGAATGAAACTGATAATGATCATATCAGGTGCTCTCCAATTATGCCTGAGTTGCATAACTGCATTTTAAACCTTATCATAGGACAGTTGAGATTGGAAAAGATCATTAAGATCATCAAGTCCAACTGTCAACCCATCATCACCATGCCCACTAAACCACATCCCTTCCTCTGGCTGACAGTAGGATTCAGCTGTGAATAGACTTCTTTGGCCAATTGTCTGTTTGTGCCTCCTTGTTGGCTCCATTAAAGCCTCCTGGGTGAATGCTTAACTTTCAAGATATTCTATGAGTTTACATATGAACTTTTATTTACCACATAAGCCCTAAGAACATTTTGATGTTCAGGGCACATAAAAGATGAAATACACAATATCTCTGATTTATAGTGACTTTGTGCACTCTTAATTTCAAGTGGGCAAAAGAGATGACTGCAGGTGACAGCTAGATGAAGCTGAGATTTCCATGGCTGATTTCTTCACCCATCTGCAGTGTGTGACTGAAGTCTTTAAGAGCATAGTGTCATTTTACCAAGCCATGACATGTGTGTCTGCTTCAGCATGTTGGATTTCTTTTGTCTTTGCTATCTTGCAGTCAAATGAAGATTATTTTTGCTGTGAGAATAAGCCCATTTGTTTCTCTTTTCCCCAGGACCTACTTCCTCCTCAAGTACCTGGAGTCCCCCTTCATGGAGCCTTGAGGGGATAATTCCAACCCTTCAAACATCTCTGCAGAAACAGTGGGGAAACCCTTGTCCAGCTTCTAGTTATTTCACTCCAGATGGTTTGATTGGCTCTCAGATTACAGTGCAACTGAAAAGACATCTGCCTCTTGTGCCCTTGATGGGCATATGAGGCAGAGGACGGGAAGCAGCATGGTTGTCAGACACTGTGCTGTGTAATTTCTCAAGTCAATTTAAAATCCTTAGCTTTGAACACAAGTTCACAAGGTTTTCACACTCCTCAGATTGCCAGAAGATTCTTATTGGTTTAACCAATCTGTATTTGGAAACTGGAATAAAATTTCCAAGGTTACTCTCTGCTCAGCACCTCCTACTTACAGATTGAGCCACACTGCTAGCAACAACAACAGAGTAGGGCATTTGAGGCAACAGTGGATAGTTATAAAATATTAATAGTGTGCTATCATTTCACTACTTGAGTATTTCAATTAGAAATCTTCACACTTTCTCAGTACAAAGATTGTTTTTTATTGAGTAACATCATGTAGGTTGCTGCCTTCCAATAGTGAATACACTGGGAATAAACCTAGGGGCAACTGGTAGTGATTTCTCTATTTGTTTCCTGACACATTGTGTTATAAAAGGAAAAGAAGTCTTACTAAAAATGCATAGTGACTACTTCATGAAATTCCATTGTTTGCAGGAAAGTTTAAGATGACTAACTCCAGGTCATAGTGGTGGGGGAAAAGAATCCCTCAGGTGTACTGAATCCTTGCATGCTCTTTAACTCTGCTGTCATGTTGCACTTATTCGTATAACTTCTCAATGCCACAGTACACAGATGCATACAGGATTATAATTGGTATTTATATTTATAAAACACTGTTTCCTAATTTTAAGTAAAGTTTTCTGCATTGTTTAAATCTTTACATATGGATTTCTTGTCCAGGCGTGTAACTTGTATATGGAAATACTACATTGTAGCTATCATATTCAGGTACTCAAACATTCTTCGTGAGGCATCTGAGGAAAAAATAAATAAATACATATATAGTCTGTAGGTTTAATTCATATGCACCAGTCCAGTAAAATCAGGCTATTACGCTTAACTGAGTAAATTTTACTTTTCTGGAGGAGTTATCTGTACACCTGTCCTCTACTGTTTACCAGGTCTCCTTAAAAAAAAAGTTTCAGTTTGGACAAGAAGAAAAAGATTGCTTTTATAGAACTGGTAATTAGCTGACTGTGTACTTATCAATGGACATACAAGGTATTGCTTTTGCCCTCAGACCAGTGCATGACTTGTACTGAATTTTCCTATTTGTTACACTAATGAGAACTGACAAGGGACAAAAGAATAAAAGTAAATTAACTCTGACTAAAAATAATGCAGTGGTGCATTATGTGAAGGGGAACTTGAGCAATCCGTAGTATTGAATCCTCCATACACGCAAATGAGGCAGGTAAGCCAAATGTGTTTCTATACAGAGTGAAGGCCAAACAAAGCAACTAAATTATGCTATTTGGAAGTGTAGAGCTCACAGTGTATCATTTCATCTCCTCTTCTCCCCTGTGCTTCCAAGCACTTTTGCCCACACTCACGTTTTAATCATCATTCTATTTTGGCTCAGTGCTTACTGTAAATTGACTGCTGTAGGAGTGGAGACTTTTAGACATCATTGAGCTAATCAGATTAGGGACACGATTACTGCTGTGACTAACTACTGTGTGTGTGAAAAGACAAATGGAAAAGTGCTCCCTTAACAGTGTCTGTAATGAGCTGCTGTTGCAAATGCATGGCTTGTCAGGACTCTGGCAAGAAACTGATCTTTATTTCTTGTCTCCAACCACTCACCATGGATCAGGGTTACAAAAGGCTCCGTCTGTCATGTGGTAGGAATCACTGCTTTGGGGGTTACTACAAAAGCTGTATATATAAAATACCTTGTGTGCTGTGTTTTTGCTGCTGATGGCTCACTGGAGGAAGGTTTTATTAGAAAAACATAACAAAAGAGCATATTAAGGCCAAAATATATTTAAATCCTATGTGTGCTGTTTGTTGAAAAATCAATTAATTTAACAAAAGTGCTCCTGCAACTACCAGATAAACCAGCTCGTTTTGTAAAACGAACTTTTATAACACTAATGAATTAAACTGGATGGACTGTTACACAGCAGGTGAGTGAGGCAGCAATTTCCTTTCTGGAAGCAGTCATATTTGTACAGATAGATGGTGAAGATCACATCAACTGTTCAGATTTTATCTTCCCAGGCTTCCTTGTCTGCTATGGATTTTGCTACCTTTGAAAGCAGGAAGTAATTTATTAAAATAAAATTACCATGATTACCCTGGGACCTTAAATCTAGATTTTGAATCTTGATACAGAATGTACATCCTATCTGTCCTGACACTGCTTTAATTTGTAGTATTTAGCTTATTTGTAAGGCATTCCCTGCTATTATCTTGGTCAGATATACACTTGATATGTTGACACTAACAGTACTAATGATCCAGGAATTCAGAAAAAAATATATCAACTGTAAAGCACTACATTATTTATAACACTGATATCCATATTTACAACATAGTATCCTAGCACCTCATCAAAACAACTGTACCAGTCTAAGGCAACTGATTTTTTTCACTTCTACTTAGAAAATATGTAATGGAAGGAGATAAGGCATTTGGTTTTTTTAAACATACTCCTTTCCAATTGTGACTCTTGAAAAAAAAGAAAACTGTTAACCACCATTGTGAAACAGTGCCAAGTTGCTAAATATGCCTGTCAAGCTAATTCAGCAGCAAGTTGTGACCTTTGAAGGCCATATTTGTAGTTGTTAGGACCTTTTGTCACAACAGCACGATAACGCACACAGAAATGGCACAGAAGTCATTTCAGGTAGTTTGGCACTTACCGCTCCACCACTGCAGCATTCTTACCATAGGAAGAGACTAGAAGAGATGTTTGTTAGATGAATTGTTTCCAGCACCACAAGTGAAGCAGCAAGTACTGACAAAGTTTTTGGTTGTATCACAAGCAAACAAAACACTCTCATTATAAGTTTTCAAAGTTGTTAACAGAACACTGATCTCTACTAAATGGAAAGGGTCTCTGAAAAACTGGTCTTGAACCATTTTTCTACTTGAATTGTCACTTGAAGTAGGTGCACTAGGAAATATTTGTGTGCAGAAACACTTAAGAGAAACAAAAAGGTTCCTTGGAAACGTAACAGCAGTGGCAGGCTTACTTGATGTGTTATACCAGAAAATAATTAATATTGCATTGAAAAGTTGTGCTGTGTGTTTTCAAACTCTCTTTCATGGGGGCCCCTGCCTCACTGCTGACAGTGACTTTGTTTAGAAAGCACAAGCCTGATTCACTGATGCTACTGTAAAGAACTGCTAAACAAACACACAAGTAGGTACAAGAAGACAGCAATACAGTGTTGTTTGACATCCAAACAAAGGAAAAATGCCTCTGCAGAAGTTGGCAGTGACCTTTTTTCCTTCCTTGGAGGAAACTGTTCTTCTCATAGGCTACTGTTTTCATCTTCCTGTGACAATCTTATTATACAAAATACTAGAGCCAAACAGGTGATCAAACATATCAAATCAACTTTTGCTTGGAATGATGTGCCAAGTGCAGGGAAGTGATGAAGTTAGTGTCCTCGTAGGTGATAAAAAATGTGACAGTGAGGTTAGTGGGCATGGTGGTGATGGTTGGACTTAAGAGAACTGCAGGGGTTGCACGGGAACTCAAGAGATCATTGAGTCCAACCTCCTCTGCCAAATCTGGTACCTTACCATAGTCACTCCAGTAGGTGTCCAGGCAGGTCTTGAATATCTCCACAGAATGAGACTCCACAGCTTCTCTGGGCAACCTGTTCTAATTGCTTGGAGATGAAAATCCAGAACAAGTTGATCCATCACCTTTCCAGGGATGAAGGTGAGACTGACTGGCCTGTAGTTTCCCAGATCCTCCTTCTTGCTCTTTTTGAAGACTGCAGTGGCATTAGCTATCCTGCAGTCTTCAGGTATGCCTCCTGTCTGCCATGATCTCGCAAAGATGATAGCAGTTTAGCAATCACCTCTGCCAATTCTCTCAGCACATGTGGGTGCATTCCATCAGGGTCCATGGATTTGCATGTGTTGATTTTGGCTAGACACTGTCTGACCAGATCCTCCCTGACCAACGGGAAGTCTTCCTTTCCCCAGACACTCTCTTACCTCCTAGGTGTGGGATTCCTAACAGCCAGTCTTAGCACTGAAGACTAAAGCAAAGGCAGCATTCAGTATCTCTTGCCTTCTCAGCACCACTTGTTACTCGGTCACATGCATCATGTAGAATGGGACCCTGCTCCATATGCCTGCTTCTGCTTGAGCTCTGACTGGTATCCACTCGTTTGTTTCCAGCCCCAGAGCCTTGTATCTGTTGCTCAGGGGGACTGTTGGGAATAGGGGGAAGATACCTTCTGCTCTGAGCGGAAATGAGGGTCCATCTCCATTCATGTTGGGTACTACTGTGTCTTTTGACCTCCAGGTGGGAAGCTGATTTAACATCTTCCCCAGGCAGGGACATAGGGGGGGACAGCTGGTCAGCACGCTTTGGTTCAGACTTCCTCCTAACCACCCTCTTTGATTCGCAGGTGTCTCTCAGCCTCGTGATTTCTTCCTGCAGCCTGGGAATCTACTCCAGAAGTTCTCTGAGCAGGACAGACCTGCATCCATTACAGCCTTCCCCTCCTCCTCCTCCTCTTTCAGGCTGTAGAGGGGCTTCAAGATACCAGAGCTCCACAGAGCCAAAGGTCTGTGCAGCCTTCCTGCTCCTTGGGAGGCCCGTCTGGGTGCATGTGTCAGCTCAGAGAGTTTGTGAGTCCTGTCTGCATTTCTGCTGTTATCTCTTGGTATTAAGAGAGCTCTCCCCTTGCAGTCCCAGATTAGCAGTCTGCCATGCTCAAACTCCCTCACGAACTGCCTGTGCAAACTGCCACATCACACCCTTCTAACATGGTCCATTTTCCCATCCTGTTCAATGCCCATTGGGGTCGCTCAGCTCCTAGCCGGCCGCCATCCTTGGGACACAGCCCCATGGCTCCTGACCCAGCCACGCCGCATCAGAGCACCGCTGTGATGCAGGGCCATGGCAGCCAGCAGCTGCTAACTGACAGTGGCTCTCCTTGCCTACGCAGGCAATGCCTTGCTTCGGCCCAGAATGTGTCTGCCCCAGAGCTGAGCGCCTCCCAAAAAAGTTACTGAGACTGTAATGGTTGTGCATGGCTTTCACTTAAAAAATTACAGATTGCTCCAAAAGTAATGCCTCTTATTTATATCCGTGGAAACTACATCATCTACAAAGAGCTCCCACCCTCCCCCTTTGCTGGTCCATGTGTGCAGGAGACCCTGAGACCACAACCCTTCTCCTGTTGCTGCTATGGGCAGGCACCAAACAGGATCCTGGTGAGTGTCTGTCTAGCTCCAACTACTGGAGGGAGAGAAGGTTCTTATATATGTGTGTGTGTATCTGATGGTGAGATTAAGACACAATGGATCAAATGGGTCAAAAATAAACTGACCAGTTTATTACAAATCCTAGTTGCTTACGGAGATGGGGAAGAGAAGACAGGTGATAGAAAAGAGATAGGAAATAAAAGCCAGAAATCTTTGTACAAAGCAAGAGAGTCACCACTGTGGATCTGTGGTTCGTAGTGCGTCCGTTGATCTCCAAAATTAGTCTGGTTACCATGGGAGATAGGAGAAAGTTGGGAAGCTTTGTACCATAGCAGCAAGCATGGCTCAGGGTTTTTTTCCTGAACCTGAGAAAACCGATAAAGTAAGTTGACATGAGTTATGTCAAGCAAGTATTCCCTTTATTACAGCGCTGGGTGCATGCACACCGAGAGAAGCAGCGACTGTATATTTAAAGGCACAGTGTATACATATTCATTACATTCCAAGGACGTGGGCAGAAATAACATTTCTGGTGGTCGTGGGATGCATTCTCTCTGTACATTTCCAAATTTTTAAGGGGAGATAGCCCAAATCAGTTCCCACTGATGTTACGTTGAGCTGAGGCATCTGTTCTGCCATCTTATCTTCAACAACAGGACATCTATTCTACTCTCTTATCTTCACTTGACAACAAGCTCCGCAGCCTCCTCCACATTTTCTGTTCTTGAGCTTACATTTACTCAAGCCTCAGTCCTTCAGTTTATATCTGCTCAAGTTATATGGAAGACTGTTCTCACAATTTGGAAAAGTTGTTCTCATGATTCAGGCACATGGTGTCACTCTGGCCCAGGACCTGAAGCCACAGCAGAAGCTGAAGACTTGGTCTCTGCCTCACCAGATGGAGCTCCAGGACCCACTGAGGAGTAAGTCTGGGCTCTGGCTGCCCTGCAGCACAACTTACTATTGCCTGTGGTCCTCCTGTGGGGAGAAGATGTTGCAAAGAAGATTTTCCTCATGCTCAGATGGAACTTTCTGTGTTCCTGTTTCTGTTTGTTGCCATTGCTGTGGCACTAGGCAGAACCTGACCTTATCCTCTAGGCACCCGCCTTTTAGATATTTACAATCATTATAGCAGAAGTTGGGCTTCCTACCTCTGTGCTGTGGCTACCAAGGATCTGCAAGCATTTCGGGCAACAGAGTGGTGGCAGACGGACCCCGTGGTAGGATCTGTTTGTGCTTTTGCTGTCTGGAGGCACAGCTTGCTTCTGCTTGCAGCCCTGCTGAGGGGAAAACGAGGTGTGGGATTCAAGTGGCTGTGTAGTCACACAGTACTCCAGACATGGCTTCCCCAGGGCAGAGTAGAGGGGGAGGACTGCCTCCCTTGACTTGTTAGCCATTCTCTTTTTAATGCATCCTGGGGCACCACTGGCATTCACATCCATCACAAGGGCACAATACTGGCTCTTGGCATGGTCCACCAGGATGCCTAGATCCTTCTCCTCACAGCTCCTTTTCATCAGGTCAGTCCCTATCCTGTACTGATTTGTGCAGTTACTCCACACCAGGTGTAGGAATCTGCACTCATCCTTGTGGAGCATCTTAAGGTTTCTCTCTGCCCAGCTCTCCATCCTATACAGTATTGCTGAAGGCAATGCCCTGGCAGCTTGCTGGGAGCAGTTCTCTCCTGCAGCTGCCACCTGCTTGTCGACAGCTCCCAGGACTCAGGAAGAAGTTCAGCCCCTTCTCCCATGGGCTTCCTACCTGTGTAGGGCGGTATTCAGAGACTTGTGGGACCTCCAAGCGCGGTAGTGGTGGCAGACGGACCCCACGATGGGATGCATTCTTGCTCCCGCTGCCTGGCAGCACAGCTTGCTTTGGCCTGTGTCTCACCTGTGGGGAGAAGGGGGCATGGGATACAGATGGCTGCACTGCCAGCAGTGTCCCCAGTGGAGACCCCAGTAGGAGGCAGCTCCTGGGCATGAACAGCCTGGCTGAGCTCAATCCCACTGCTCTGTGCCTCTGGGCGCGGATCTGCTGGTCCTGGGCTGGCCTGGGATATGGTTTGACCCCAGGAAATGCCCTGGGGCAGGAGGAGCAGTGCCTTCACCAGAGGAGCACAGGGAGAGCCATGTTCACCCTGCTGCTGTGCCCCATGCTCTGGCGCTTTTGGTGTCATACCATCTGTCTCTCTCCCAGTACATCCTGCACCTGATGGCTTTCCTGCACCCTCATCAGCCCTTTCTTGGGCTGGGAGTGGGCTTTCTTCTCTGGCTTCTTGGGCATTTATATCCTCTCACAGAGACTCAGTCTCAGGCACTCAAGAGCTGCTACCTCCTCACGGAGCTGCTTTCCTGAGAGTGGGCAGCACAGGGACTCTGACTCCTGAAGGCACAGGGACATCACCATGTCACAATAGCTTTTGGATGCAATTGCTTCCTGCCTCACAAACCCCTGTCTGACGTCATGGAGGCCCAATCACTCCTCTGACATCTCCCACTGAGTCACCAGCTCACAGCCTCATGCAGGTCAACGTCTGTGGCAAAACAGGAAAAAAAAAAAAAAATTACAAATATATTACCAGTAAGAAGAGGGACAAGGAAAATTTCTATCCTTTATTGGATGTGGAGGGGAACATGAGGATCCACTGAGGATAAGGAAAAGACTGACATTCTCAATGCTGTACTTACATATGACTTAAAATGTCAAACTAGTTATTCTTGGGTTACTCTACCCCCTGAGCTCGATGAATAACAAGGTTGGAAAAGTCATCCAGGACCTTCAAGATCATCCAGTCCAACCATCCACTTACTACCACTATGACACTAGACTATGTCCTTTAGTACGACATCTAAATGTTTCTTGAACACCTCCAGGGACTGTGACTCTGCCACCTTCCTGGGTAGCCATTTCCAGCACTTGACCACTCTTTTGGAGAATAAATTTTTCCTAATACCCAACCTGAACCTTCCCTGGCTCAACTTGAGGCCATTCCCTCTCATCCTATTGCTGCTACCTGGGAGAAGAGGCTGACCCCCACCTTACCACAACCTCATTTCAGGAATTTAGACAGTTAGATGAGAGGTTTAGGTTAGATATTAGGAGGAAGTTTTTCACTCAGAGGTTGGTGATGCATTGGAATAGGTTGTCCAAGGAGGCTGTGGATGCCTGTCCCTGGATGCATTCAAGGCCAAGCTGGATATGGCTCTGGGCAGCCTGATCTGGTGGTTGGTGACCCTGCCTTTCTGATCTCTGAGGTCCTTTTCAACCCAGGCCATTCTATGATTCTATGATTCTATGATAAGTTGTAGAGCCTCCTCTTCTCCAGACTAAACAATCCTAGTTCCCTCAGCCACTCCTCATAGGACTTGTGCTCTGGACCTCTCTTTGACTTTGTTGCTTTTCTCTGGACATGCACCAGGGCCTTGATGTCTTTCTTCTAGTGAGGGGCCCAAAACTGAATACAGTATAGATGTGTGGCTTCACCAAGGCTGAGTTCAGGGGGATGGCCACCTCCCTGTCCTCCTGACGATGCTTTCTCTTATACAAGCCAGGATGCCCTTGGCCTTCTTGGTCACCTTGGCACACTGCTGCCTCATGTTTAGCTGATGTCCTCCAGATCCATTTCTTCCACACAGCCACTCTGCTCCAAGCCTGTAGTGTTGTCTGGGTTTGTTGTGGCCAAAGTGCAGGACCCGGCACTTGGTCTCATTGAACTTCATCCCACTGGCCTCAGCCCAGTGATCGAGCTTGTCCAAATCCCTCTGAAGGGCCTTCCTACCCTCAGGCAGATTGACACTTTGTCCCAGCATGGTGTCATCTGCAGACTTAGTGAGGGTGCACTCAATCCCCTCACCCAGGACATCAGTAAAAATATTGAACAGGACAGGCCCCCATACTGACTCCCGGGAAGTTCCACTGCTGACCAGTCACCAGGCTGGATTTAACTTCATTCACCAGCATACTCTGGGCCTGGCCAGTTCTTTACTCAGTAGAGTGCAACTGTCCAAGGCAAATGCTGCCAGCTTCCCCAGAAGAATACTGTGGAAGACAGCGCCAAGCACTTTGCTCAAATCTTGGTAGTCTAAGTCAACATCCTTTCCCTCATCCATCACTTGAACATAGGAGGAAATCAGGTTGGTGAAGCAGGACCTGCTTTTTGTGATCCCCTGCTGGCTGGGCCTGATCCCCCTGTTGTCCCACACATGCCATGTGATCTCACTCAAGACGGTCAGTAGTGATTGTATGAATGTCAGCCCTGCAAAGAACTTGGAAGGTCTGATGGATGAAAAGCTGGACATGAGCCAGCAGCATAAGCTGTAAGAGAGGAGATTTAGATTAGATATTGGGCTAATTCTTCATTTAGAGGGTGATGAGTCACTGACACAGGTTGCCCAGAGAAACTGTGGATGACCCAGCCCTGGAGATGTTCAAGGCCAGGTGGGATGGTGCAGTCTGATCTAGTGCCTTCTTTAGTGGTTGACAACCTTGACTTTAGCAGAGGAGTTGGAACTAAATGATCTTTGAGCTCCCTTCCAAGCAAAGACATTCTATGATTATATGATTTTATGAAATCATTTTATTATTAAATCAGAAAAAAAATCTTGTTTAAAGATAACTTCTCTTTTAGAAAGACGTGAACCCCTACTCTCTCTTGAAGTGTAATACTCTATTGTTCTTGTAAGCCTGCAAACTAAAGCAGAGAGCATCTCAACCCAAGATAGGATGGAGTAGACAGATACTGTGATACAGTTCTTTGTTTCCTCCAGTCACGAGACAGAGAAATTATTAAATGCTTTTCTGTAACTAAAGACTATGAGTGACGCTGTGAGACATTCCAGACCTCTTCTAACTGTATTACTTAAAGAGAATACTTCTAGGAAAGCTGTTATTCTGCTTTTATGTAGTGTCACTCTTTCTTTAAGACCTTGATGACTCAGTGCAATTGCACTCTGTTTGTACACTGTGCCACATTTATGAAATAAGTTCTGTTTTTCAGTTTGATCACTCCAGAATTGTTTCCTTGACCTGCTGAGTGCCCGTTTCTCTTTCTTAGTCCTCATCACTTGTCTTTCTGTATCACATTCATGTGTTCAGCTTCTTGTCCCAGATTTTTGCAGCTGGTCAATTTATCTTCATCTCTGCAAATTTCTGTCATTTGTGAGTTGGAGAAAAGTGAGTTTACTGAGGAATGTTCCCAGTTTTTCAAAGAAAATGTACTTCAGACAGATTATTTCAAGAGGAAAAAAGTCCATTATTACATTAATCCTGAAACTGTAATATTCATAGTTGCTAAATCCCATATAGGAAAATGAATTAGCTATCTCTTAACAGAAGAAATTATGCTGTATCTGCAGGCCTTTTTTCATTAGAATCACAGAATATCCCAAGTTGAAAAGAGACTACACTGACCATCGAGTTCGACCCCTGGCTCCACACAGGACCACACAAAAATCAGACCATATGTCTGAGGGTGGTGTCAGACAGTCCTTGAGCTCTGGTAGCTCAGGGCCATATCCACTGTCCTGGGGAGCCTATTGGATGACCAGCACCGTTTAGGGCAGAGTCATTCCCTAACCTTCCAATCCTTCCCTGGCACAGCATGTTCCCTCAGGCCCTGTTGCTGTCACAGAGAGCAGACCTCAGTGTTGCCTCTCTGTTCCCTGTGAGGAGCTGCAGCCACCATGAGGCCTTTCCTCAGCCTTGTGCTCTGGGCTGAGCAAACCAAGGGACTGCAGCCACTCTTTATACATCTTCCACTCCAGATTCTTCTCCACCTTTGTACCCTCCTTTGGATGCTTTCTAATGGTTTTATGTGCTTTTTGTACTGTTCTTCTGTACATTCTTAGCAAATGTTTTTATGCTTTTGCAAATGGTCCTTCTTCTTCCTGGAAGCGAAGGATTCTGAAACATGCAAACACAGAAACAAGAAAGATTCTGGAGGAGAGCTCACAGATCACTGTGTTGTTGTAAGTCTACTCTGCCTATTACAGAACGAGATGTGTCACTGAGCAAACCTTGTCCACCTTTGCCTCCACCTTTCCTAGCCCGATTACCTGTGTGACACTAACTTAATGTTGACAACAGTTTCAGTTAATACCTTGCCTTTGCCATATTGCTATTTTCCTGAACATTTAATTCTGTGCTATATATCTCTGTTGGGTCATTGTAGATGTTGTGGTTTCATTGATATTAAAGAATGAAGCTTCACTAAGTCTATAGTGAAAGGTGAAAAATTTTGAGGATTTCTGATGTTGCTTTCTTGGCCATGCTTTATCCAACAGAAGAACAAGAACAAAAACACACATACGTATACACATACACATTCTTTTCTTTTTTCCCCTTTTTGCTATTTTTTCTCATGAAGCTGGTTGTAAATCTACATTTTTTTTTTTTTTAAAGAAGAGAGATGAATTTTATATTATCATATGTAATTACCATATTAATAGGATACGGGTGGATGAGAGAAGTGTGAAAACTCTGATATGCAAGCAGTATTCCTTTAGCACGTCTTAAAAAAAAAAAAGATAAAATAGCACAAAAGAGGCATAGAAGAAGTGGGATGTCTTATTATGTCTTACAAAACAATGTGCTATGTATAGAAACCTAATACATTCAATATACATTTTAGTATTTATTTTCATCTTGATAACTTATGTTTTAACATATATTTTTCTATGTAGATATGATGTATTCTTCAGTGTAGAAATAAAAGGAGTAAGCATGAGAATGGGATTGGAGCAGAAAAAGTAGTGGTTTTGTGTTGGTCTCGTGTTCTCATGAAGTAAAATAGATTGAAGCTATTTTGCAGAAACAAGGAAGTTTTACACCATCTCCTGTAGTTTGACCTGGAAGATTAATTTTCAGATTCCACTCCCAGTAAGCAGTGAATCGGTTGTCTACTGGAACTCACAACACAGGTTTTAAAGAAGCTTCGGATTCTGGGCTGGGAAATTGAGCTTTCCTAGGGTTATGGGTTATGTTGACCCAGCTAAGTGCAAGGAACTTTAGAAACTTTCAAGTTCTATTTTGATAATCTCAAACTATTTATGACTGTTCATTCCCACCACTGCCTTACTTGCCTAATCTCACAATTAGAATTTCTCTCTTCCTTTACCCAGGATATCGTTTCAACTTCTAGAAACAGTGGCCCTCAGGTGCATGATGCAACAGGGCAGTATTTCTCAATGTAGTACCTATCTCTTAACTTCGTCTCTTCCATTTCTGTATGAAGGGCAGCAGAAATCTACTGCTGGGATAATTTTCAGCTGTTCTTTGAAAAAGACCACTCTTCTCTTTTGTGTCAAACACATCTCAGAACTACTTGTTTCCAAACATCTTTGATAATAGCACAAAGTTTTCAAGCTCATCAATGGGAACTTTACAGACTTTTTTTCATTTTTGTGCATGGAATTAGAACTAAATTTTGTTCGAACACTTTGTTTGTATCAAGTTGTATCACTGAACTTAGCAAAGTTTCATGAGGTTTATGACATCATTGCAGACAGATAATTTCGTCTCTGGTCACCAGAGTATCTTATGAAATAAGGGCAACCAATGTATCTTATGAAATGAAAGCCATTAGGGAGAATTCATCTCTGGTTGAAAAAGAAGTTTGTGTAGAAGCAGGTAATTGCCAAGTGAACTTTAGGACTTTTCTAAAATATTTCGACTTTGGGTTATACTTTGAATCTCTTAGTTGTGTATTTGTTGAGAAATAACTGGCACAATGCTTGCAAATTAACTGTTCTTTGATCTCAGCTAATAATGTGTTTTGTGCTTTGAAGACAACTGCTGTACAGCTTGAAGTACCATGGCTTTCTAAATGCAAAGACCAATACATAGTCTGGCATAAAGATTAAGTAATAACTCCACCTTCAGTTTCAGTATAATTATGACACTGTTAGAATTCTTTTGCTCTTTAGTGAAAAGATACATTTACAACCCTAAATTAAGGAATTGTTTGCATGCTGGTACAACTTTCATATGTAGATGAAACCTTGAAAGGTTAGGACTCTTGTTTACTACAATTCTTATGGTAATAGAAACAAAATGAAAAAGGCAGCTGTTTGCCTATTGATGTTTTCTTGCACCAGTCAAATGAAAGAACAAGTATGCTGGGGGGTTTTTGGTGTGATTTTTTCTCATTTGAAGAACTTTACATGTCATGCTCTAGTTTCTGGCAGGCTCAGGAAAGAAAGTAAAGTACTCGTTTTCTTTCTTATTCAGAGCTGCTTTTGAAGTACACGAGTAGGCATGAAGTTTCTATATAAAATTTCTCCCCAGATTAAAACTGCATATTGTCCTCTTTTAGTCAATATCCCAAATTTTTCTTTTCTTGTTAAATATTCTAAAATCATAAAATTATATCCTTACTTAATAGTCTCAAGGAATCTTTTTATATCTCCTGCAGATTTCAAAAGAAATCTTGTAAAATCACAAATTCCCCAATGTACATAAGTTGCTCTGAAAGTAATGCTTCCTATTTATTTCCGTAGAAACCACAACAGCTACAAAGAGCACAGTAACACTGTTTAACAGAGCAAGCTCTCTACTACAAAATGTTATTTTTCAACGTAGTCAGCACCATTAGCTATACTTTTTCACCAGCAATGAACATGAGTCTGCATGCTGCCCTCATAAAATCTGCATCAGTGGAGATGACCCACTGTTTCACAGTTGCTATGATGGCATTGTTGCTAGGAAAATGTTGCCCATACAATCCATCTTTCATAAGCCACAAGAGATAAAAGTGAGAAGACACCAAATCGAGACTATATGGTGGGTATAGTAGGACAGTCCAGACAAGATTGTCAGTGTTCCAGCATATCCAAAATGGTATGAGGCTTGACATTGTCATGTTGCAAGAGAAAGGCTGTCTTCTTCTCTAGCCCAGTGCTGGAAGTCCAAGCCTTCAGCTTAGTCAGTAGTTATGTAAAAGAGTTGATGGTCTGTCTGGGTTCCAGGAAATCCAGAAGGATCGCCTCTTTCCTGTCCCAAAAGACAATGCATATTTACTTACTGCAGGCTGCATCTTGAATTTCTTCTTTGATTGAGAATTAACAATGTCGATACTCCATGCACTGCTATTTTGACTCTGGTGCTCAGTGGTGACACCATGTCTTGTCACTGGTAACAGTGTGATCCAGGATACTGTCACCTTCGGCCTCGTATTTGTTCAGTAGATCCTAATAAACTTGCATATCGTGTTCTTTCTGTTCCCATGTGAGCATCTGTGGGACCCAGATGGGGCAAACTTGGTAATATTCCAGTGTTGCCACCAATATTTCCAATGCATTGAAGCTGATATTCAGCTATGTACACAGATCCCTGGTAATAATCTGAAGATTCACATGGATTGAAACACTCTTTGTTTTGTGGTGTGACAGCTGTGCATTGTTGTCTGGAATGTGATTTTTCTTTCATTTTGTTGTCACCACTGCTGAGACACCTTCCTCTGTCTCACTGCAATCACATTCACTGGCTGGTCTCCATAAACGTTCAGTAAGCATCAGTGAATATCAGTGAGTGCCATTTTTTCTGCATGGAGGAGTTCAGTTTCACATACATGCTTCCATGTCAGATGCCAACAAAATGCAATGAAATACTGCTGAAAGTTTCAACCTTTACTGCCATACTGCCGGCATCCACATCTGATGTTGTGGGCCAACATGAGAAAATAGGTGTTACTGATTTTGGACCAGCCCTCCTAGTTTTGCACTGTTTGTTTATTGAAAATTCAGAGCAGTGCTCCAAAATGCTCTGGTCCTATAATTGCAAGACAAGATATGAAACCTTAACTATCACATCTTGCAGAATTGCTTTTCTATTCTTCAGAAAGTTATTGCATGCTAACTGAGTTGGAAGTATGCACTCTATGTCTGGAGGCTATCTGTTTTAAGAGAGCTACACCTTCATTCAGGTTGCTGAAGAGTAAAAACATAGGCAAAGTATCAGTTGAAGACAGCAGTAATTACTGTCAGGAATCTACAGGTATCTACAACTCCAAAAGGCATGCAGGAGGTTGCCTACTTTGTTTTTGCAACAGAAAGAGCTACAGGGGGATCTGTGTCTGATTTTCTTGTAACCTAGACTGGCTAAGTCTTACCATTCAGGGTGCAAATTGAATTCCATGACTTCTTACGAACCTAGGCCTAGAAGAACA
Source organism: Tragopan temminckii (assembly GCA_028571105.1). NCBI lineage: Eukaryota > Metazoa > Chordata > Aves > Galliformes > Phasianidae > Tragopan > Tragopan temminckii. The sequence goes on along the minus strand of JAOWBP010004700.1, from coordinate 52,305,415 downwards.
TATGTCCTATCAAATGTTTATGCAGTGTTCTTATAAACTGTCAACTGAAGAAATGTCAATACACATAAGCATACTCTCACTAAATAAATAAATAAATAAATACAATCTGTACAATTTCTGTGTCTTTCTGATTGATGTTTCTTTTATGTTTTTTTGTTGTTGTTGTTGTTGTTGTTGTTGTTGTTGTTTTAATACAGGGGATGCCTTTCTTCCTTTACTGACTTCTATGTGTTGCTCTGCATTTTGAGCTGTTTGTTATAGAGAGGGAGTGGAGAACAGAAAAATGTGAGTTCTGGATATTATGGTTATGTAATGATTAGGTTGCACCTAGATTCTGGCAGGAGACTCTTAGTTCCCTGGCTTTTGACTCTGCTGGTTTTGACTTTCTCAACTTTTCATGTTCTCTTCTATGTAGTGTCCTCACTACTAGTGAGGCATGCTTTAAACTGAAGGAATTGGAGGGTGGGGTTCATAATGGCAACGGTCATGCCATGGCAATTGACTTGGGAATGAGCAAAGACAATACTAACAAATGTTCCTTACCTGCCTATAGTGACAAAGGCCAGAAGGCCAGCTACATCAAGAGTGAGTATGCCTACATGAAATCTTCATGTGTCTGTCTAGGGATACCTGCACCTTCTTCTTCCCTAATACGCCTGTATACTAATGCATGCAACATGGGGAATAAACAGGGTGAACTGAAGATCTGTGTGCGGTCAAAGAGCCATGATCTCACTGCAGTCACAGAGATATGGTGGGACAGCTCACATGACTGGAGTGCTGTCACAGATGGCTATGACCGGATGGCAAGGTGAGGTGGTGGAGTTGCTCTTTATGTGAGAGAACAACTACAGTGTATTGAGCTTCACCTGGGAGTGAATGATGAACAACTGGAGAGCTTGTGGCTGAGAATTAAGGGGCAGGTTAATACGGCTGATGCTGTTGTGGGTGTGAAATACTGGCCACCTGATCAGAATGAAGAAGTTGATGAGGTCTTCTACAAACAGCTGGAGGTAGGCTCACTTTCCACAGCACTGGTTCTTTTGGGAAACTTCAACCATCCTGGTATTTGTTGGATAAGAAACTTGGCTAGGCATACACAATGATTTCTGCAATGTGTTGAAGATAACTTTCTAACACAGGTAGTGAGGCAGCTGATGAGGTACTGCTTGACTTTGTTCCTACTAACAGGGAAGAGCTGGTGAGGGATGTGAAGGCTGGGGACAGCTTGGGATGCAGTGATCATGAGATGGTGTAGTTCAGGACCTTATGTGGAAGAAGCAAAGCAGTACATAGGACTGCAACTCTGGGCTTCAGGAGAGCTGACTTCAGTCTCTTTAAGGACCAACTTGAAGGGATTCCATGGGCTAGAGCACTGAAAGGAAAGGAAATCCATGAGAGTTGGTCAATACTCAAACTCTACTTCCAAGCTCAAGATCAGTGCATCCCTAAGAAATCAGGGAAAGGAGGCAGAAGATCTGCGTGAAGGAGCATGGAGCTAATGGATAAAATCAACAGGAAGAACGTTCACAAAATGTGGGAAAAGGAACTGTCCACTTGGAAAGAATATGGGAATGTTGTCAGGGCCTGTAGGGATGCAGTAAGAAAGTTTAGGGCCCACTCAGAATTTAATCAGGGAAAGGAGGTAAAGGATAGCAAGGGAAGTTTTAAAATTATATCAGTAGTAAAAGGAAAACTAGGAAACTGTGGGTCCACTACTAAATGAGGTGGGTGATCTGCTAACAGGGGGCGCTGAGAGGGCAGAGATATTGAATGCCTTCCTTGCCTCTGTCTTTACTACAAAGTCTGCCCCTTAGGAATCCTGGACCCTGGAGGTAATACAGAGTGTTGGGGAAGGGAAGACTTCCCTTTGGTTGAGCAGGATATGATCAGACACCATTTAGCCAAAATCAATGTGCACAGATCCATGGACCCCGGTGGGATGCATCCACGTGTGCTGAGAGAGCTGGCAGGGATGATTGCTCAGCTGCTCTCTACCATCTTTGAAAGGTCTTGGAGAATGGGAGGGGTGCCTGAGGACAGGAGGATAGACATTGTAATTCCAGTCTTCAAAAAGAGAAAGAAGGATAATCTAGGAAACTACAGGCCAGTAAGCCTCACCTCCACCCCTGGAAAGGTGATGGAACAACTTATTCTGGACTGCCATCTCCAAGAAATTGGAACAGAAGGTTATCAGGAGTAGTCAGCATGGATTCATATAGGGGAAATTTAAGAAAATTATGTTATTTTTACCTTGGTAGGAACTCTCTTTAAATATAAATACAAAATGTTGTTTCATTCATTTCAATTTATATGCAACTGCAAGTAGTTCCTCTGCAGGAAGGAGACTTAGAAATACAAAATGGGATGTTCTCTATTTAAAAACTATACTTCCCAAAAGGTAATTTTCAGACACCTCATTTAGTATTGTTCCCAATGAAATTCTACAGGGTTTTCTATCCTATCTGCCTATAAAGGTCTTATTGTCAGTCCAGACAATGAAATAGAAAGAAAAAGAGGGATTTCATGTAGAACCTAATTAGAATGGCCCTTCATCACCCATGACCACGTGTAGTGCTATGGATACTGATGGGAGGTAAGCAAATGTCTTTGCAAGGGGTCTGAAGAATTTCTTTTTGTGGATGGCCTATTGCCACCAGAAACTTTCTATTTATGTATAATATGAGCATTGATATCTCTTTGTCAGAAAATACAAACCTCTGCTGCTTGACTCTGGTTAGCAGCATTATATGTTTCCAAGACTGATGCAGCCCCCTCTCGGCTACACTACTGATTCTCTACCTGGATAGCAGTCTGAAGCATCAGCAGTAGCCATACAGAGAGAATTAGAGGTCTGAGACTTTTAATTTGCTCCTATTCCATCCGAGGGACAAATTCCCTAGGACCTTCTTAAAACCAAAGGTATGTGTCTCCTTAGCTCTCTGAACTGTGTTCCAATTTTAACATTAGGATCCTATTTTGCAGCTCAAAGGAAAGAAAAGTTGGTGCTAGATGGTAGTGCCTTGTACTGCTCCTAGAACTTGCTGCTAGTGGGATAAATCTAAACTTTACACCTTCACCCTCATTTTGTCTTTGCAAAACAATACAATCTAGATAAAAGCAATGTCAAAGCAAACTAATTTCCTAGATATTTTTTAGTTCTGAACTTTCACAGAGTGCATTTGGAGAGAGAAGGTAAGTAGGGAGTGTGTCAAGGACTGAATACTTACGTCTGTGAAGCAGGATGTGCAGTTGCCATAGCAGCAATCAATCTACTAGATAGGGAGTAACATAAACTGATTCAAAGGCAAAGACTGATTTAGGTCAAGAAATAACACTTCATGAAAAGAGAGTTCTGTGTGACTTTTGATGGTTGTTTTGCTTTTGTGAATGCACTTGCGGTGCATATTGAGGAAATGCCTGAATACTGGAACAAGCGTGCTAGGACTTGACTTAAGAGCCCTTGAATGCTGTGAAGAAGCAACTCATTTACAGCACTGCTGGCAGCTCCAGTGTCAGCTTGAAGAACTATAGATAAGGTGATGAGGTCTTGCTCGTTTCATGTTATTTATGGGTTTGTTCCTCTCTAACTGATGAAAAAACATTCCCAGGATGTTATGTGAGTACTACCTTCTGCTGTAAAGTGGGTGAAGATATTTATGTGTCCTGAATTATGGAACTGCCTGTCCACCTTGGACATGTCTGTGGTATTTTTGGCAGATATTCATACACATGTGTGACTATATATATATACGTACACATATTTTTGAGGAGATAATTTGCTTAATGAAAACTGAAGTTGAGAAATCGAAAGAAACTGAAATGCCACTAATTAAGTAATAATAATAAATTTAGTTAAATAAGTGTAGGAATATGAAGAATGAGGAACTGTTGATTGTTTCCAATTTCACCATAGTTTGGAGTGTTGTGACCAGTTCTTGCTTCATTCTGTTAAAATCTCGATAATTAGCAGGAGTATGTTGAGAAGAAAAGACTGCAATTCTTGAAGATCTGACTGTGATGTGACAGCCCCTGCACTGTGACATGAAATTTTGCTGTAAATAATTCAACACAGGTTAATAAATTGGCCTACTGAAACCTCAGCAATGACATGTGAATGGTTGGGGAATTAGGAAACCTTTACAGGGAAACACTCAAGTCAGTCCATTCAAGTTATGAAAGAAATAAGATAAAAGAGTGTCTTGGTCACTTTTTAATTAAGTCTTTACATGGGAAATAGAAACTTAATAAAAAAGGCTTTCACTATAGTAGCCACAGTTATAATAGTATTTGATGAAAGTTGAAGCTAGAGAAATTCTAATTAAAAACAGGACACAAAATTTGGGCAATTAATTAATCATAGGAATAAATTAGAAATTCCTCCATGAGATGCTCCATCACTGGAAAGTTTCAAGTAGATACTGTAGGCTCCTCTACAACACATACATAAAATTAAGCCCTTGCTGTAGAAATTAAGATGGTAGGACTCAAAACAATGGCATGCTGTCTCTACAGGGGTAAGACTAGACCCTTCTTGACCATGCTATACCTATGCCTATGTTATACCTATTTACATTGCTTTATGAGATAAAATGCTACTGGCAATGTAACAAGGGGTGCATGCAGAAGCCTTTCTGAAATCTCCTACTAAGGAGATGCTTCTGGAATCTAGTTCAGCTAGATTCATGCCAACTTAACCTCTCCTCAAGGTGAAAGAAAGAACATCCATTATAATGATTTTGTTGTTGTTTGAGCTAAGAACATCTGCCTGTTAGAGTTCAGGCTGTAGCTAATGGCTGTGGTCACAAGGACCTGAGATAAGCCGACAAACAGTAGTAACTTTAGCCGTGGTTGACCTTGCCTGTTTTCAAAACACCAACTTAATTTCCAGGCTTTCCATCTGTTTATTATTACTTGTCCCTAGAACCATCCATTCTTTTTTGTTTTCTTTTTTAATTATGCCTCGTTTATTTTTCATGTCATGACATGACTGAGCTGCAATAGTCCTAGAAAAAGTTCATCTTTTGTGTTACAGTGCATTACATTAAAATAGAGACTTCTGTCTCATGAAATGCATTTTCGTAAGAACAGTATTATTTAGTACTATTTTTCCTGTAATTTCATTAGAGATTTGACTGATTAGCTGAAAGCAAAGCTACACGAGAGCACCTCCAGTTCAGTTATGTACCTCTCCCTGTAAACAGTCCTTTTCAAAATTTGTTTCTAAATACTCTGGTATTGGATGAGTTCTCTGGGGTAATAAGAGAACCTGGGCTCCAAGGTTACCAGTAATAGCCTTCCTAGACACAGACTAATTTCTCCTGTGGAAGAAAGAATGTGACAGAATGGTGCTTGCTCCCAGCAGTGCTCGTATCTGTGGTGGTAGTTGGAATGGGAGACAGGCTCCTGCGAAATGTCAGCATGTACTTTTCACCTAACAAAACTGGCCACTTCTGCTGCAGAAGTAATTTGTTATTAATTTTTGCTTTTTTACAACAAATATAATAATGAGAAGAAAACACAAGAAATGGAGAAAATGAAGTGGCATAAGAACAGGAACTGGGTCATGATATTGCTGTTCACTGCTGCCTCCAGGTTATTTTCCCCAGATGTAAGTAGCGCTGTGGGAAAAAGGCCCTTTGGAGCCAAAGGTTTGCCCATGACAGAGCTATTTTCCTAGCCCAAACACTGAGATGTGGGAAGGCCCCATGGCTGTGCAGGCCTGCTCTGCCTCACACTGTCTTGCCACGGGTGTGCTCAGGCCCTGCTGCAGGCCAGACTCTGCTGTGTGTCAGTGTGAAGAATGTTATTCAATTTCTAATCTACTCAGAGTTCTTTCTGTAGCCCTCTTTAAAAATATTTTACTTCACTGCAGTGCAGATGTCTGGGGTTAACATCCTCTGCCCATGTTGGGGAGATCACTTTGGCAAGGGCTGTTGCTGCGTCCTATGTTGCTTGTGCTTCAGCAGTCTTCCCCACCCTTTCCACCTCAAGTCAGTTTGTAAAACTTTATTTTAGCTGTTATTGAAAGAAGTGGCAGAGGTGACAAAGAGCTCCCAACTTGAAGAACAATTGAAACATCCTTTTTCAGGATTCTCTTACATGGATTATATAGCCAACAGTGATCAAATACATGTCCTTCTTAGGATTTGTGAATCATATCCCTATCACTATGGTGCATGCTGTGCCTGAACAACTATTTTTCTCTTTACCTAGACCTGGTGAATCTTTGTCTCCTTGCTCTGTCGTCTGGCTGATTAGCTTGTCACTCAGTATGACACGTTACAAAAACAACATTGTAAAACTTAGATTATTCTCCACAATCAGGGATTCTTGAAGACATTGGATGTTTATCAATACTTATTATAGTCATTATTTTCATCACCAAAGAGCCACCTTTAATCCTGACAGTGAATAGTTCTGCTCTTACTCCTTTTACACTCCATTTGATTGTTTCCTGCTGATCCATCTCCTTTTCTTTGGGGGGAGGGGGGAACCTAAACAGATCCATATATAGCATGAAGAATCAGTTTTCCCAAAATTCTTAAAGAACTTGTAAGCAAGCCACTATTAACAGCAGGTTTTTAATCATGTATAGTACTGTGTGGAGTGAGGGGGAGAGTTGAAAAGTTTCCAGGTAGCTGCTGAAAACTTAAGGAAAAAAGATTCTGTTTCTTCTAATATATGGGCAGTAAACCAAGCATAAGAGTTTCTTTCTTATTGTAGAGAGAAGTACTTGTCAATAAAAGCAATATTCTCATATCTGAGATTGAAGAATAATCAGGAGTTTAAACTTTTATCACTGGGATCATTTGTTCTGTGCTGTTAAGCTTGAAAGACTCTTAACATAATTTGAGTTGTATAGTACTCTTCAGCTGATGATGCCAATCCCATCATTTGAATTCCCATGTAGACTGTGTACTGTGTTATGTAAATTACGTGTGTGCTATGCTGAGTATTGAGACTCTATCACATGTCCCATGCAGTAGAATAAGTGTTGTAAAACTACAATCCCCAGCTGAGAAGCCATTAAAACAACAGTTTCCATATTTTTGTGGGAACAATCTGTCCTGCAATATCAAGTCCTCTCTAAATTTGTGTACAAAACCATACAGTGCAAATCATGATCTGATGTTTTCACGCTTTCATGTTTTGATTATGTGTTTTCTGTATTATGATACCTGTAAAGTTAGGAGAATCCCTTAGATTAGTTTCCTAACATAATGAGCAAGTGAATGTACAGTTGAGTATAGTCAAATAGTTCTAGCAGTACTAAGCAGCCAAGCATTATATCTACTTGCAGAATCTTTAGCCTATATTAAAATTTCATATTGCATGAATGATGAATAGTATGTTCAGTGCTAACTCAGCTGACTGAACGAATTGAATGCTTGTTCCAGATTTAGAGAAGCAAAAGCTTGAAAATGCTTTTATCAGTGGCAGTGCTGCAAATGTAAGGGGAAATAGAATTTCTAAATTTGGGATCATTGGTTTTCTTTTCTTCACTGCTGAGAAAAATTGTTATGGTCATGATTTGGTATAGCTCAGGATAAATGTAATTAAAAACTAGAGTGTTGGAAATTGTTAGTTGTTCTTTCCTGTTGAGTAACATAGCTAACATTTGTGGTGTCATCGCTATGAAGCTGTTTCATAGATGGAAGTGTGAGCGGGCTTCCTGCATGTTATTTTGTGTTTTGGGCAATCTGAGCTTAATCTCTGCGTATGAAATTGGACATATCTTGGCCCATGATAAAGATCTGTGATCCTTAATGATATGAGCAGTATTTCTGACCACAATCCTTGTTTCCAATTTGGCATTTCAGATTCTTTGAAAACCTTTTCTATGGTGCATAAAGACAGTGATACTTCTCTGCATTTCTTAGCTGCCAGCAGCAAACGAGAAGAACTCTGTTTTGTAAAGACATTGTGAAGAGGCGTCCCTATGCTCTTCATCTCCTTCCTATGGATCCTGGGGTTGCTGCACAAAGCCATAGTTTTGTGGCTGAAAGCAAGACTCCACTCCCTCTCATTTGTTTCCCATCCATGAATGCTTGTATGTATGCCTAGGACTGGGAGCCTCCCACCTGCAGCACCCTTCCAGATATCTCTTCCTACAGTCATCCTGTGCCCTTTGCGTTCCAAGCAAGTTCTGATGTTTCACAACCAGAACTTTTCACATGCTAGTTGCTTCTCTAACCCTCAGCTAGTTTTGCAAGGGATCAACATGTCTTCAGTGCAAAGGAAACCATAGTTGAAACTTGGGCCTTCTGTTCTCTATCAGTGGGGTTCTTGGGCTCTTCCATTCTCTCCGCAGTCTCCACTGCATAGTTGTGAGTAGCATGCAGTTTCTTAAACTTACTGATGGAGCCTGGCCATGATAAAACAGAAATAAAATTAAAAATAGTGTTGTTGGTTTTTTTTTTTCTTTTTTCTTAACATAAACCTGCAAAAAAATAATAGGGTTAATAAAAATGATTTTCAATTTATTTATTTTTTTTAAAACCAGAAGTGTATTCTTTCAACTGCTGATTTTTTGAATGTCTGCAAACAGAAAGAAGTGTAACATCTTGTTCTTTCATCAGTATGGCTCAGTTGAAGATTTTAAGAGAAACTATTAAGATTGTCTGGGTGTATGTGCACTGACCTTTTAACCAAAAGAGGGGCCATAAATAAATAAAAAGGCTGTTGCATTATTTCATTTTGTTATTGAAGACATTTTTATATTTTAAGTAGAAGGAAAAATATCTGGTATTTTGATGCCACTGAACCAAAATGGTATATCAAGAATTACTATTCTTGGACAACATACTCTGTTTTACCTTGCTATTTTTCTTTAAAAGTATGCAATAGACAACTTTTGAAATTCACCACGCATTGTAACCAAAGCCAAAAAGCCCTTAATTTCTCTGGTCATAATTTCATTATTACTGCATTGTGTGCTTGTGCTTTTATATCATGGCAATGCACACAGCTTCACAATGGTCTGAAGTCAAAAGCAGAAGCCAGTGAAATCAGAACGGAGAGAATTCATGTTGCATAGAGAAAATGGACATTCCCAATGCTCCTGTACAGACAAAACAATGCAGTAGAATGAAAGTAGTTTCCATAGGTCCGGTTCAGAGTTCACAGTGGTAAAAGCAGCGAAAGCAAACAGGAGGAATTATACTCCACACACTGTTCTGCATCTGTGATTTGCTCACCAAGGACACTGTGAATTTCTAATTAATTTGCTTGTATTTATATTGATATGAATGAAGACATAGAAATCTCTTCTGGTGAAAAGAGATACTGTTACACATAATTACAGTGCACTTATCCTGCATGAAATGGAGAACTACTGAATTAAATGAAGATCAGCTGTCCTCAGAATTTCAAAAGTTTTCTCTTGAATTTATCAATGCTGCTAATCTGGGGTTTTCAGTGCAGTAGCTCTTTTTTTCTTCTCCTTTTCCCTAATGCCACATCTTTTTCTGTCATAAACCATGTAGTTTAATTAAAAGTGAAATAATTTTGCATATTGTAAATGATCAGAGTACACATAGAGGAATTACTCAGGCTGCAATAGAGGTTAGTGCTTGCTCATTAAATAATAAGTTGGTTGCTAATTATTTATGTGCTTGTTATTTATGTATTGAGAGATGTGAACTACAGGAAGAAAGTTCCAGGGAAAAGAAGCCCAATATGCTTACTGCTGTTTAATTCTGAAGGGATTTAACCAAAAAATTAATTCTGTGTTTATTTTCCATTGCTGTTAAATATTTTGTCATGATAATGTGAGATGAAATCTTTTTTGTTCTCTTCCCTTCCCTCCCCTCCCTTTCCCGCCTCTTTCCTTCCCTTCTTTCCATGAAAAGAATATGAAATATGTAAACACCAGCAGCATTTCCTTCAACCTTTTTCTCCAGAATCTTACTTGATGCCAGTGATGATTGTATGTGTTAATCTGTCCAGACCAAATTGTCAGCAGCAGAAAAAGGGAAAAGGTAATTCTTGGTCTTGTTTCTTCCTGTTTGCTGGAAGAAGCATAGTCATTAAGGCATTCAACTAATTTTTATCAGGGAGAGTCTGGACATTCTCCTTTGAAAATTCTCCATGCCCAAACTATCTTACCCAAATTCTCTGCACCCTGTTATTTTATCTCAAGGAAATGCAAGTTTATGCATAGTTTTCCGCGTGTACTCTGTAAAAGGTATCATATCATATCCTGGTTCTTGAGACCTCAAAGAGAGACGTATCACACAGTGATGACTACTGAATAGTGATCATTTATTTTCTTGAAAGCAATCCTACAGTTAGACGTTGAGGTGGGAATTTTATCTTTTAAATATATATTTTGAGTTTGTTAGGAAGAGATTTCTCTTCCTCTTTATTCCTGCTAGAAGGTAATAAGAAACCTGACATGTTTTTCAGGCCCCTTCAGTTATTTTGCATTTCAGTGTATCTGTCAAATGACTCTTCAGGTAGCTTTTCTATTCTTCTGAGAAGAACAAATGTGACCTTCAGCTCTGTCAGCAAATGAAAAGAAGTGTCTGGAGCTCTGCTGTACAGCTGTTTCTTGTATCTTTGCTCCGTCTTTTCAGTTTTCTCAGGTGCGTATCAGACTTCCACGCTTGATAGCCTGAATGCTTCAAATGTGGAAGAAAGCAGTTCTTTAGAATGTGTAATGAAGGACAGGGTGACAGTAAGCTTTCAAAAGCTCATACTTGTCTTTTCATTACCTCATGTGTAATATGTGAAATTAGGAACTGAATTGTTATGCATCAGAAAAGATCACTAGCAGAAGGAAAAATGTAGAAGTCTGTGCTTATTACTGGTAAAACACCTGAAGAACAACCAGCTATGCTTTGATCCCATAGAATTGGGTTCAGTTGCCTTTTCTGTGTGTACAGAGTGCATTTGATGTCAAAAATTAACCCTGTATTTCTGAGTTGTTGTTGATTTGAAGAAAGGTGAATGCTGATGTGTAGATGGTAATTGCTAAATTACGTAAGCTAGACTAAGATCATGTAGAGAGAGGAGGGAAGACATCTGGAAATCATGGGCATGTCCTGATGATTGATCATCAATTTCTATTTTCATTCCAGATAGGTAAGATTTGTCTCTTTTACAGTTGATAGGACAGTGTAGCATTGCTGCTAGATCTAAGCTTTCCAGTATTTCCATTTTGACCCTGGGAATTTCTTGTGTAGTTTATCTTTCATGATTATTTTGTATTCCTCTCTAGGCTTCCACTCTCTGTTCATTGTATAGTATACAATTTATTTAATAATAATCATTAATTGTAGTTTTTCGGTAATCTTACAATATATTGAGACTAATTTTTTTTCTTACCTACCAATGTTATGATCCACCAGATGGCTAGAATTTCTGTGGTCAGAATGCTCTGAAATGATGTTCTTGGTCAATCTGCACATGCAGTTTCTCCTTCTGACTTTTTTTCTCTTTCATCTTATTTCTTTCTTGTGCTGGTATTATACAGAAGTGCTACTTCAAATTACACTCAAGAATTAAACAGAATTACTGCCTCTGTACCTACAGCATGTTCTAAATGTGTAAGGCAGGTAATGAGAGCTGAATATGCAGCAGATAGTCTCAAGATTCTGTGCTTATAAATTTCATTGAAAATAAATTTGTTTTCTGCTCTAACATATACAACCGTCTGTTTTTTGGTTTTGTTTGTTTGTTTTTGTTTGTTTGTTGTATTAATTAGTATCTTCCATTTCTGCTCATGTGATTGTTTTATTAGGCATCTGGTCATGATGTTCCCCATCACAAGTTTGTAAAAGCAGCATAATGCCTCTGGAGAATTTCCTGTAAAAATATTTTTATTTTAGTATGTTTTGTCTTGCTGCCTTAAAATTTTCCTCCACTGAATTTCAACTAAATTGTTTTCTGCTTTAGAGTATGCAGCAAACCTGATATGTTTTCCACTTTTCAGCGTACAGAGATGTATATTCACTTGGTTATTCTATGCAGCTGACTGTAGTATCTTAAGTAGGGAAGGTGACTGAAAATGAATGGGAATGAATTTGAATTCACCCAAGTGTTTATTGTACATTGTTTAAGCAGAAAAAAATGAAGAATTTTACATTGCCCGATAGACACACTTCATCTATGTCAGACTGGCCAAAAAATTTGAGGAGGGAATAGTATTATGGGTCTGTTCAGTGATCAGGAGTCACCATTTTTATACTGGAGGTTTCTCTAGGGTTTGGAAGAGCCCTGAATCAGTGCTCAGCATGTGAGAGAGCATGAAGTACAATTCTTTTACTTCATGTGTTTTGAAAACTATGTGCCTCTATGAGACTTTCTATGAGAGATTTAGACAGAAAATTTGTCTCAGAAAAATTTCCACAGTTTTGAGTTGTAAGTTATGTAATTGCATACGTAATTACAAATACCTGAAAGGAGGTTGCAGTGGGGAAGGAGTAACAATGGTAGAATGAGAAGGAATGACCTCATGTTTCACCAAGGGAGATTCAGGCTGAGTGTTAAGAATTTCTTAGAGTGGTGAGGCATTGGAAGAGGCTGCCCAAGGAGGTGGCGAAGACACTGTCAGAGGTGTTCAAGAAATGTAGAGATGTGGCACTGAGGAATATAGTTTAATGGACATAGCAACGATGGTTTAATAGACTTGATGATCTTAGAGGTCTTTTCCAACTTTAATGATTCTATGATCAGGGGCTCACTATTCCTCACTAGTTCCTCACTATTGTAACTGTCTCATTCCTGAAGTATACTGCTATATCAGTTGTACCAAAGGAAGAGTCTGGGATTAGGTACCAGGTTTTTAGACTTCTATTTTTTTTTTTTTTTGCAATGAACCCAAGAGAATTATGCTTTTCTCATCTAGCTCCCAAATACCTTTTACTAAAAATTCTATAGAAGTTTATGTTATTATAATTAGATATAAGATTATAGAAACTATTCTAGTGTGATTCTGATTTCAGCTAATTTGTATTATCTCTATTCTCCTTGCAAAGATATCTTCAGTAAACCTCCAACTGACCTCAGTAGGAATGTTCTCATTCCAGTACAATTTACAGCCCAGTTTCACTTTCAACAAAATAATAATTCTTACAGATTGTGAGTTTTTAGAGCAGTGGTTGTTAAAAGTAGTTATTTCGCTGTTCATGTATTTTATACATAATCTTTAAATACAGTTAATATGCTTTATTAGAAGTGGGACAGATTTGAAAATAAAATGCAAATGGGATGAGATCTATTTATGCCTCCAAGGTGTTTAGCATCACCTGTGCAATACACAGGAAATGTTCTTGATAAGACAGTTCACTTTGAAGTTTGATAAAAAATTAATATATATTAAATAAAACATTAATATATTCAATTCTAGAAGACTTGAAATCTGAAAAGGCAGACTATTTACAGCTTCTGCTATAGTAACTGGTATCTGCCTTCTTTTCTCCCTTTTTTGTCTAATTAATAATATATCAGAACACTAATGGTACCCTAAAAGTGCTACATTAACTATGTGTTTTAAGAGGCACATCCAGCTAGACTTGAATCAAATCACATTTATTCCTGAAAGATTTGAAGGCACTTGGTCTTTCATAGTTTCTCTAAAGGCTGTCTTGTTGCTTCTCTTATGGCATAGGCACAGAGCCAGCCAAAGAGGCTACCTGCTGGTTTTCAGCCCTATTTAATCCTGTGCTACCCTGGCCAAAGACAAAATAACCTGCAGTTGCTAGACATCATCCATAAATGAGGGGAAGATGATGAGCTGGAGAGCCCTTCTTTCCACTCCACATCTCTTCTGAGCAAACTGGGACACTAGATGAGCAGTATGCTCTGTGTCCATGCATGTAGAAGATAACCTCAGCAACCACCCATGCACTGCCCTCATGCTCTAAACTGCTTGGGATATATCCTGGAGTTGCAGTGCACAGGAGGAAGACAAAATCACCTCCTTCTCTATTCCCAAAACAGTGACCTTGAGCAGCTACCTGCTCCACTTCTGCCTGCATCCAGCTTGGCCTCTCAGCACAAGCAGGGCTTGCTCCTTGGCCTCTGTGCCTTTCCGTAAGGTGCTGGCAGTCACGCAGAGATGAGTGCTGTTCCGTCTCATCTTCTCTCCCCACCTACAGCCCACATCTATCTCCCTAGGAAGATGGGTTGGTGAGCAATGCTGTTCCTATGCATGTCTGTTCATTCATGCTTGCCTTTGCCTCTGTTGACTTGCAAGCTCATGGGGTTATGTGGCCAAGAGGATACAGCACTCCTGCAGGTTACACGGAGGAATGAGCTGAGGAGTCAAACCTCAAAACAGTTGTTCATATTGTACAAAGATGACAAGACACCTTATCATCTTTACTAACAGAGTTGCTGGAAACCAGATTGTGGGTGGTACTAGGTGTGGGTGGTACTCGGGTTATGTGGGTGGTTCTGAGTGGTCCTTTACAGGTCACAAGTTCA
>JAOWBP010004700.1:52279530-52290882 GCA_028571105.1 Tragopan temminckii | reverse complement strand
GGGCTGCGCTCGGGGGCTCCTCGCCAGACCCGCACACTCCTGCCCTGTCGCCTCGCTGTCCTGCCGGACACTGCGGGACCGCAGTGTCAGTGCCGGCTATCCCTGGGTGTCACAGGGAGGGGTGACAAAGGGCCCCACTGTGACCCGCTGCCCCGCCCGGGCGGGGCTGGTTCCGGGCCCCCGGCTGAAATGGCATAGACCAAACTCCTCAGCGGGAGGGATGTGTGCGCCTGCTTACCCAGAAAGTTTTGGAAGTGGGCCTGAGAGCGGCCGGACTGCCCAGGCTTTCGTGTTTCTACTGAGGCCAGAGATGGCTGCAGCAGGACAGAGGAGGAAGACAAAGACTCGCTGTCAGCTCAGCAGCTGTTCTGCTCACAGGCTTGCGAGCTGCAAGGCAGGAACGGGGGAGCTTGGGATGAGAGCGTTCACACAGCGAGGCGGGAATGTACTGGGAAATGCACGTGGTAGACTTGCCTGTGCTCAGGCGAGTGAGGCTTTGTTTGGTGCATTTGCCTCAAGCTTCCTCCTCATGAGCTCATCAAGTGAGGCTGATGGTACAAACCCCCAGAGACCCTCGCTCGGTTTGCAGACTACCCCTCCATGGCTGCAGCTCACCTCTGCAGAAGCCAATGGTGGCCTGAATGTGGACAGTGGAGAGGTGTGTGGGGGAGGAGGACAGAGGTGGCGGCAACCTCCAAGGGTGACCGAGAAGGCCAGGTACAGCCACAGCTTCTTGAGGGCCACTCAGAAATCCCATGTCCTCCCGGGGATGAGGAGTGGTTACACAAAGTCTGGGGACGGAGGGCGGCAGAGAAGGAAGGGAGCAGGGGGACAGGGACAGAGAGAGGGTGGCACGAAGGGTGGGGGTCGGGAAGGAAAGGAAGAAGGGAAAACTTTGACCAAAATCTTTTCAGGAAAGCTTAGAACCGCACATTGAACTATTTTAAACAGATTGCTATGTTGAATATTCAGAGAATGATAAAACAGTTTGAGTTGGAAGGGAACTCTGGAGGTCAAACAGCCCAACTCCCCTGCAGTGAACAGGGACATCTACGGGGACATCAAGTCGCTCAGAGCCGGATCCAGCCTGGCCTTGGGTGTCCCAAGAACAGGGCATCCACCGCCTCTCTGGGCAATGGGCAGACACTCTGAAATCCAGACAAAACTATACAGAAACTCTCTGTTTCATTTTCCCAGATGTAATCAACATTCAAATAAATCCTGATTTCTTTCTTGCTGACCAAAAGATTCTTTTCTTTGTAAGGCCAGCTAGCTCCTTCCTGCAAAAATTTCTTGCACTTTCGGGAACAGGCCAGGAACAAATGGGTGTGTAACTCAACATCAAAGGAAAAAATCCCACTCATGCATGTATGCAGCAAATATTCCAATAAGTCTGTCTTCAGTTCCAGGATCCTTCTCTTTTACAGTACTAGTTTTATGATGTCATTGCACTTTCGATTTTTATATTACCGTTTCTGTGTAGTATGTCACCCACCATAATGCCTAGATAAGCTGTTGCTTGGTTTAGACAGCAGTACTCACTGAAGCCAACAACAGAAAAGAAATATAAAATGAACAGTAACTTCCTAATAGCAAACAAGAAATGTCGTTATGTTCAAAGTTGCATTCAGTGTTGCATCAAGTGTTTGTACTAATAACGTGAACCACAAATAAATGAATTTCAGAGAGAATCTGCTTCAAGGCTTGTTTTTCCCTACATCCTGCCCAAAATAGTATTCTTACAAATGTTCTTTAGTTTGCACATGACCTTTAATACTGCTGTGCTGGCCTCCCGGGATCAGGTTTTGTAAAAAAAAAAAAACAGGTGGCTGAAGCTTGATTTTTACATCTGTATCAATGCCCCTGGATTGATGGCTTGATTTTACAAAAGCCATGAATATCAGGCAATTCCCATTGATTTCATCATGGAGTTGGATGGTGCAAATCAGTACTGTCAGGTTCCCAAGTACCTTGCTGAGTCGGGGCCCTAGTGGCCCTGGGAATGCTTTATCATGGTGACCAATTATTTTCACTTGTGACTGCACAGTATATGTGAGGTTTTGTTGCTGCTGTACATCACTGTGTGGTCTAATCTTGTGCTTTTAGTACGCTGTGGTTTTATGATTTTTGATATCAGCATTCCACATCATGACATCACATAGTGCACTGGGAGTTAAGAAGTTAACGCTGCAGTTCTGTGGACAGTTCACAGTTCCGGGTATGCCTGTCTCAGCAGAATAATATTGTTAAGTTAAACGTTAAACTTTTTTTTTTTTTTTTTTTTTAATAAACTTTGAAAGCATTTTGAGTTTAAGGTAAGAAATCATAACTTTTTTTTTTTTTTTTTTTTAAATCTCCATTGAACTCTCTTTTACACTAGCAGCTTTTATACCATAATGTAACATAAACAGCTTATTAAAGTTCCAGTTTAAGTTAGTAGCTATTCCAAAAGAAAATTATTTAGCTGCATTCGGGCAAAGTAACAGGTAAAGTTAACTGAACGTTAAAAGTTACAGTCTCTTTACGTCCTATGTTTTGACTTCATCACACAAATTGCCATGCTTATCATTCTCTGCATTTCTTTGCTAATGGAATGGACTTGACCCGCCTTTCTTCTGCATTACTGTTAGAACTGGTGTATCTTACACTGTAGCTGTGTAATGATCTCTAGTTCTTGTGATGGCGATGAGAGTAATGAAATCCATTAGCAATCTGTATAAAATCTGGACTGTCAGGATAAGATTGAAGTCCTGAAAATGATGAAAGTGCAGTCTCTTGATTTGCAGCAACTTCCACTTTTCACAACCAGAAGTCACAGAAGATTACTGCAAATCGTCAATGACCTGAAGAATAACAGGTTGATCATTTTACAGACCAACTGTCTGATGCCTAGAAGACCTTAAGACCTTCTGGCAGCCTGTGTATTCAAAAGAAAACTGCAATCTTGTCCCGAGCACATTTGAGTATTCTAGGTGGGAAAAAAAGCTATTTGTTTTCCCAACTTCTGTTCAAAATTGTTTATTCTGGTGGTTTTTGTTTGTTTTGTATGTGCCATAGCACTGCAGATCGTATCTGGACATTCTCGCCAAGTGAAGATAGTCTGCTGGTGGTCTGGTAACATAATTTAGAAGTACTACAGCTGTCTACATGGAAAATATCATAGTTGACCTAGGCTTTTTTTCCTCATGACATAGACTTAGGCTGATAATGTCAAGATACTCCGCAATTGCTAGTGATTTTTCTAGTGACTGCGGTGGACCACTGGAGCTATCTGTAATTGTTACTACATCTCTGAAAATTGGTGATCTGCTGTTCTGGAAGCACGTAACTGTCACGGTGTTATCCTTAGATATAAGTCCGTGACAGGGGGGCACAGGCCCCGGGAAAGAAGAGGAAAAAAAAGGGGTACGAACGGCTTGCCGCGACCCGGCCGGCCCCGGGCCACGGGAGAGGGGGAAGGGCAGAGAGCTAGCCGATAGTTTTAACAAAGAGAAGACACAACGGCAACGATCTGAGGAGGAAGGGTAGTTTAATGAATTTGACTAAATCAAACAAAACGAGAGAGACAAGAGTATCACAAAATGAGAGTCGAACCACGACAATGCGAGGGAAAGCACGTGTTTTCTCCGCGGCGAGCTGAGACGGCTGAGCCGCGGCCAGACGGGGACAGGCAGACGCTCCGGGTCCCCTGCGGAGCTCCACCCCACTGCCTCTGCCCGCCGGGTCCTCCGGGGATGCCGCCCCCTCCCCTCCCATCAGGATACTCAAGGAGTCCACAAAAGGCAGTAAGCGGAACCAGAACAGTAGCTCGTTAACTCCCACTGGTCCACGTGATGTTCTGATGTGGAATACTGACACCAAAAAATCAGGAAACCAACCAAGCACACTGCAAATACTCTGCTAAATACACTTAGTGGAGCAGACTTTTGGCATGCAGCTGCTCTAATCTTGTCATAAGATCTGTATGTAGGCACTCAGATGTATAGGTCAGCTCAAACAAGCCATTGCTCACACTGTGTCAGGAGATTGGATTGCCAGCTTCTGTAATTTCAAAAAGGAGCACAATATACTTTGGTGCTTGCTGGCGAGCAGAGCAAATTTCTAGGCACCTCCAGCTTGTATGGATGACCTTGGTGTTCGTGCACATTCCCTGTCATCTGGCTCCCATAGATCAGCAGCATTTCTTTGCACCTTCCAGCTGAGCATCTTAGACTGTACTCCCAGTCAAAGCCTTCTTCATGAGGGGGAGCAGATGCCATTCAAGTGCACACACACACTCACACACACACACACACTCAGGTGGACAGAGTAAAAGTATCTTCAGAATCAGTTTTTCCACATTCATGTGATCAGAAGCAGGAGTGGCAAAAATATTTCAGTAAGGGAAAACTTAAACTAAGTAACTCTGTAGAAATTCCTTAGCTCTTTCTTACACCTGAAAAATTAGCTGTGGTTAAAAAGTTACTGTAAGGCTGGAAATAACATGTTTTGGGTCCTATCCAATGTATGGGTGACACTGATATTTAAATGAAGACAAGAACAATGCGCTTTCTGTAGAAGATAACAGCCAATGTTCAAAAGGAAGCTAGGCTGCAAAACAAGAAATGCAGATGCTTTCCACATTAATCTCTGAAGTCAATGGCAAAGAAATGCAACATGAGAAAACAATGTTTTCCAGAAGATGCTTGACACACTCACAAAAGTACCGGAAAGATACACTTTTTTAGAAATGTGTTTTCCAGATATTTTAAGAGAAGCGCCCAGTCAAAAGGCTTTTTCCATTATTTTTACTCCAGCGCTGGAAGATACCATGGAGGAAATGACAGCACATTTGTTCCTGATAATCCACAGCAAGAGCATCATCCTGAGAGTGTCATGTGTACACCAAGTATGTGACATCAACTTCCAAGAGCTGCACCCGAAAAGAGTGTCAATACACTAGCAGGAATGTATGTCAGAGGGCAAAGGAGACCCCTTTTATTTGAACTGATTATTAGGCTTCATGATTTTGAGCACAAGCCTATGTTTCTGCCATTTTGAAAGTAACTGAAAGACTGGATAGAACGGAGAATAAACAGGAAGATATGATGGACGAAATGTATACCGTGCTTCATTGTGATGAGCCTGATGAACTCATGGTGGTATCAGAGACCAGACTGGTATCAGATGAGAACCAGGATTTTTAAAACAACCTACTGAAGGGGCTGATTGAATTGATTTCCTCCCTACCTGTATTATCCAATATCTCAGCTGTTAAAGGCAGATGTCCTCCTGCTTGAGCAAGTGACAACAGTAAGTCTATGTCAGGTATTGGCTTGTGGAATTAGCTACGTGAGCAGGGAGGAGATACAAAGAGTTGTCATAAAAAAACCACTTCTGCATCACGAGCACAGGTAAAAGAATTTCAAGACAGATCTACAACCGAGGCAAACTCCTCCATGCATGTGATCACTCCAGTTGCTGTGGGGCACAGCAAAAGCTGAAAGGACCATGATCGTGATTCATGGGAGGAGAACAACAGAGGCAAGAATTAGAGGGGCCCTGCCCCCGGCCAGGGGGTGGAAAGGGATAATGGAGTGTACTGGACTGAGTGGATTCCATGGCCCAGCACATCAGAACCCCAGAAATACGTGGCACTGGTGGACACCGACGCACAGTGCACTCTAACACCCTTGAGTCACAAAGGGACAGAAGTAATTCCCATTTCTGGAGTGACTGGGGGTTCCCAAGAGTTGAATGTGTTGGAGGCCAAAATAAGCCTCACTGGTAAAGACTGGCAGAAGCTTTTGGGACTGGCACAGGGGCTCCATGGATACTTGATATTGATTTCCTCAGAATGGGGTGTTTTATAGAGCCCGGCGGGTACTGGTGGGCCTTTGGAATAGCTGCTGCAGACAGAAGATGTTAAGCAACACAGATCGTTCTATGAGCTGGTTTTGCTATTAAGCAAAGCAAAGTGAAAGGACCCGCACAGGAAATTCAGTTCTGAGGTGTAACATGGCAAGATGGGCATCTTCACATCCCAGTGGATGTGGTCAACAAGATTACAGCCACGTCTCACTGCTCTTGTAAGAAAGAGACATGCCCTTTTCTGGGCATAGTGGGCTTTTGGAGAATGCATGTTCTGAACTATAGCCTCACTGTAAGACCTCTTCATCAGGTGATGCAGAAGAATAATAATTTTAGGCGGGACCCCGAGCAGCAGCAGGCTTTTGAGCAAATTAAACAGGAGATAGGTGGAGCTGTGACCGTGGGGCCAATAAGGATGGGACATGATGTAAATATCCTCTGGACTGCCGCTGGAGAGAGGCCACAGGAGATACCTGAGGCCGACCTCTTGGATTCTGCAGTCGAGCACACACAGGGTCTGAAGAGTATTATAGTATGACTGAAAAGGAGGGGGTTTAAGCTGCTCCCAGAGTAATCTGTAGGTACTGATACACAGCTCCTTTTAGCACCTGCTGGTGCTAAATGTTTAAATGGAAGGTTCCCTACACCCGTCATGCCACCGATGCCACTTGGAGTAAGTGGCTTGCGTTGATTGCACAGCGAGCTTGGATGGGGAACCTCAGTCATCCATGAATCTTAGAAGTCTTCATGGACTGGCCTATAAGTAAAATGTTTGGAGCATCACCAGGATAAGAAGCATCGCCCCATCATACAACTAATTACCAGAAAACAAAAAGGAATCTGCCCTGCTCACTGATGGATTATGTTGTATTGTGAGGAAGCATTACAGTTGGAAAGCTGCTGTGTTGAGCCTCAGACAGCAAGTTGTAGAAACCACCAAAGAAAAAGGAGAATCAAGCCAGTCTGCAGTGGTAAAGGCTGTCCAGATGGCCTTAGATATTGCTGAACAGGAGAGATGGCCAATTCTTTATCCTTATTCTGACTCAATGCTGTTGGCAAATGCCTTATGGGGTAGTCACAGCAGAAGGAACAAAACAACTGGCAATGAAGAAATAAACATATTTGGGTTGCTGAACTGCGGAAAGACACTGCTGCCTGAACAAAGATTAGGGATGTAAAGGTGCATCATGTAGATGCTTCTGTGCCCAAGAGTCAGGCTACTGAAGAACAACAAAATAACCATCAGGTAATGTCATGGTTTTATGATTTTTGGTTATCAGTATTCCACATTATAACATCACGTAGTGCACTGGGAGTTAAATTGTTAATGCTCAAGTTCTGGGTACCTGTCTGGAAGAGAAGAACTACGTTCCCCAGGGGGCTTTGCGGTCAGAGAGGAGATAAAACTCCTGGCAAGGTCACCTGATGCGCTCTCCTTCATCTGCTCTTCTTTGTCTCCCTGCTGCTCAACCGGACTGCACATCTCACCTCAGCGTTATGGTGAGGCCTATCCACCTTTCGGACATTCTCTCTCTCATTATATTTGATTTATTAGCTTCAATTCTAATTATGTTGTATTATAGTGTGTTATCTTGCATTCTGATACTATATTTAGTAAATTAGTTTGTTTCTCCTCGGATTGTTGCCACTGTTTTTAATTATTTTGGGGTACCGTGTTTCCCTTTTCCGGAGGCATGGATTTTGTGAAATCCCTCTGCCCTGCTAGTCACAGAACCGGGCCGAACCAGTCCGTAAACTGTTGGCAGGTAAATTGAATTGCCAAAATTGAGGTGGCACAAATAGACTTGAACTGGCAACACAAGGGTGAATTATCTCTAGCTCGGTGGGCCCATGAGACTCCGGACCATCAAGGAAGAAATACAACATAAAGTGGGTTGTTGACTGAGGGGTGGACTTAACTGAGGTGTGGACGCTATTGCGCAAGTTAGTGCAAGTGCTCTAACCCTATTCCTAACCCTAATCCTAGCCCTAACTAGCTCCCAGTTAACAATTTTTCATCACTGGCTAATTTCTCTGTATTGCTGGAAAAATGCAATGTGAATTTTCGGGAGTCAAGGGATGCTGATCAGAAAGACAAATTCCTGTTGCACCTTGAAAATTATCTCAGCATCCCTAAAACTCCATCTTGCTGCAAAATGGAGAATGGAATTGACAAAGCTAGTATCTGCACAGTTTGTTCTCTGGAAGCCATGAGTGACTAGATTTCTCCAGGAGTCCTATAAGGATGATCAAGTTTCCCTCCATGCCATGTGCAAGATGTCTATTGCTAGTACCGGCTGTCCTCTCCATCTGTGTCTTAGCAAGTCAGTCCCACTCCAGCAGCTCCCAGATGCCTCTCTGTAAAAACTGCTGGAAACAATCATAGGCTTCCTCCTTGCTCCTACAGTGCCTTGCATTGTTCATGATCCAACCTGTAAGGGGTAACACTGGGATGTTTCAAGAGGCAACAACTGTAGTTGCACTGTAGAACTGATAAATAAGACGATAGGTTAAATATTGCATTAGTCCTCTGCAGCATGGTCTGAAATAGCATATGGAAGAGACAGATCATTATTGCTGCTGTCCTCCAACCACAGTGTCAAGCATGAGAATTGACCTACTTTTCATAATGCACATTTCTATGGCTGTCATTTTGCAAAGGCAGTATGAGTGAAAAGGAAGGTAAAGTGGCTGAAAATTGTGATGCTTCCTTTCAATTTTTGTAATCACAGAAAAGTGAAATGTGTTTAAGAGCTCTGTAATGACTATATGATCCACGTAGTATACCTTCCACCAAGATGCTGATTTCCTTTCCTCTAGTAAAAATAAATTAATGTGACACTGTCTTAAACCTCGCTGTTAGGGTATCAAAGGGAACAAAATAAATGGAAAAAATGAAGTGAACACAATGTCTTAAGGGCAAAAAAAAACAGTGTGATAATTAAATGAAAAGTTACACCAGAAAATGGAAATCAGTACGTGAATGGAAATGATTAAATGACTATTTTGTATCAATATCTGAAAATCCTATAGGATATGACACATATGCAGGTCAATCAATGACAAGATCTGGTTACACTTGAACAGAGGTGGGGAATTTTGTCAGATAGCTATAATACATTCACATGATTATAGTGTTTGCAGCTTGTCTCTGAAGTGTTTATTTCTCTGTGAGATTCTTTTAAAATGAGTTTTAGTGAGAAGAAACTGTCCTACCATCTAGCCTTATGAAGCACATACACTTCTTTCAACATCAATATAAGGAACAAGAGATTTTGTACTTAAGAGCACTGCATTTTTAAAGCGCCATTATCCATTTTTAATCTAAATTATTTATTTCAATCTTACATCTGTTTATTAAATAATTCAAGTAGTTAAAATTCTTCCTAAATACATTTTTTTTTCTCCTTTTAATGTATGAAATCTTTCGGCAAGCAATAAAAGGCAGCAAGTTAAGTGTTTGGAAAGATTCCCTTTTGAGGAGATATGGTAGAGACAATACAAGGAAAGAAACTGTTGCAAATGCCAAATGCACTAATTTATTCAGTGCTACAAAAGTGTGTCAACATGGCATGAACAATCATAGATTAATGAGTTACATGAATTATATATTTAAGACCTTGCTTACAAAGCTCTAGACTAAAATATTACATCGTTTCTTCTTTCAATGACTGCTTAATTGCTCTCTCCTGACTTTGTTGACAGAGCTGAAGTATCTTTTGTTCTGGACAAATAGGCACGTCAGTCTTCCTTCAACTTGGCATACCTGTAAGGAATTGGAAACAGACCTGCAAAAAGATGTGGAATATACCGCTTTCACACTGATTAATTTCCTGTAGAAAAACTTGGGGCAAGGCTCAGTCAATCTGTCATGTGAGGCAAGATATCAGCACCATGAGGTTTAAGCAGTAAGTACTGTGCCAGAGAAAACTCATCCTCCTCTTTCTTTCCCCAGATTGTCTAACTCACCTATGTAGTCACCACAAGCCTCTTCTTTGAAATGCAATATTCTTCTGCAGCTAAGACATACTGAATATATTGAGCAGCTCAGGTGTGAGTCTTGACTTAGCTGCTTGTTCACTGAGCAAATTTCCAATCCCAGAATATCCCACACTGAACTGTGATTACAGAAGTGGTAATACTTACCACCACTTCTACAGATTATGATGCCTTCCATTCAATGGATGCTTCAGTTAGGAAGTAACAAGGAACAGTAAAATTAGAAACGGAGACATGAAGTCCTAAACGCAGAGTCTATATCTAGATAGTATTCGATGTTGATTTTAAGTGCCAATTCAGTCCCGTATGCTATATGTATTGTAGAGCTGTTACATCATGAACTGCCTGAATTGATGATTGAGCAGTGTTCTGTGGCCAGAGGACATCATCAGCAGTCAAATTAGTTAACGTTGTCCTATATGTGATCACTAACTTAATTACACTTTGCCTGCTATTGCAAAGAACTTATTGGAAGTAATGTGACTGGTCCAGAGACCAACATTAGGGGAAGTAATAAATAGATAGATAGATAGATAGATAGATAGATAGATAGATAGATAGATAGATAAAGTAATTCTCATGTCTAGCAAAATCCATCTGTTTCATTGCAAAAGACAGTTTTATTTATGTTAATGTTTGAAGGAAAGCCCTGTTAAGTTTCTAAGCCAATCCTTCATTTCTACTAAACTTTTGAGTTCATAATGACTTGTATCTTTCTTTTTGTTTTAAATTTGTTCATTCTTCTCACTGGCTGGTTCTTGTTAAGAAAACAGTTCCTTTTGGAATGTAACACAAAGCAGTTCAGTAACAACACAAAAAACTGGAGACTACTTTGGGGAAACAGGGTATCTACGTTACCGGCCTTAGAGAATGTGACTTACTATTTCCTGCATCAGTGACTGAATGGATATCCTTATGCTTAGGTGTCAGAACGCATGTCATCATATTCATAGGACTCAGAGATGATGTGGTCAGAGACCTGTAAGCTTTCAAAATCTTGTGCATGCAGCCAGTTCATCAGCAAGGACTGCTATATAAGATTAACCAAAGCAACATACAAGGAGTACTGACTGAAACTGCCCACTGAGAAGTCTACATCCTCTCATGCACATATAAGAAGGAACCCATGCTCCACCTGACAGTACAGAGGACAGTCTGAAAAGATGAAGCCAGCAGTGCTGGAAAGGACTACACTAATCAGAAAACATGCAGGAGACATATGTGGACATTTGGACCTATGGCTGGAAAGCAAGGCAAGGAGGCAGGCTATGGGGTTTTCCATAGAGGAAAGTCTTAAGCACAGAGGGGAAAATGTGTTGATGGGTGAAGACAAATAATGTTGTGCACTACTTGCATTTAGGATTTCTCTACTTTGATTAAGAAAGAGAGCTTCATGAACCGCAGCATTTCCAGTTCATCCACATCCGGAACAGCGTGCTTCCCGTGCTGGAATCTTCGGAGAGGATCTTGGACGAACTGAGCAATGTTCTGCAGGACCAACAG
>JAOWBP010004700.1:52251746-52267331 GCA_028571105.1 Tragopan temminckii | reverse complement strand
ACAGATGCCCTAAGATTCCACATCTCTCTCCTGTGAAACTGTAAGTACTCTCATGATCCACTTTCTAAAGGGCAAATTTTAATGGTATTAACTGCATCCTCTTTTCCTGTAAACCATACATAATGAGGCTTGTACCAAAGTCATGAATATTAAGAATACTCAGTCACTTATGCATTTTTATCTTCTTTCACTAATAATCAGTAGCAAAGGGAAAAGAAGACAGAATCTGAATACATAATAGAAGGATTAGCAATAATACTAATAATAACAGTCATTATAATAATAAAAATAATAATAAAATTAGAACTCAATTAATAGCTTTGCATGACCCAGAAGGAGAGCTTATGTGAAGCAATAAATAGGTGTGATTTGCTATGCTATCTTTTCTTGAAGCAAAAATTAAATTTTTTCAAAGGCACTAAAATAAGTAGAATGCTATGTACTCCTATACATCTGAGATATTGGATAGTAATTATTGAATGAATATCTGTGTTCTTCATATTAAAAAGTATTTATGATAAAATGTCCAAAAACTGTGTTTATGATAAATCAGAAATGGTATTCTTCTGGAAGCAAAATTTCATTGCTTTGATGAAAGAGTACACTGTTATAAATGTCATTCAGGCAAGGTGTTAATATTCACTGATAACCCCATGGCTGTTTTTCTTACCTCAAGTCAAGAATGATATCAAAGTTAATGTTACCATATCTAGTCAACTTAGACTTGAGGCTCTGAAAATGGTCTGAAGTGCCTTTTCTCATTAAAATGAAGCCACTTTATTTTCCATGTTTAAATGTCATCCTTGAAGTAAGAACATACGATCTGGAGTAAGAGAAATTAGGGCTTGTACACAGGCTGCACTAAGGAATAACCTGAGGAGGCTAACACAAGACCTCTCTGTTGTGGGTACTGTACTGTGTCCAAACAAAGATTTCTCCAGAAAGTCAACCTGAATAAGTAGGAGACATCCAGAGGTTAAAAACATGCCAAAAGAGTAATAATAATAAAAGGCAGCATGCCCGTTACAATCACTTTTAGTCTGTTTTTCTGTGTAAATGAGATGGCATTAAAGAATAGTACTTTTTCTGAATCAAATATGCAGGCACGTGTACAGGCTTTCACTGAGATTTTTTGGCAGTTTGAATTCCATGTTATCTTCTCCACACAAGCAAGTGCTTGCCCAGCCTCACAATTACTCACCCTTTCATTTCAGAAGGCGCTTTTCAAGTGAATGCTAAATAGCTCGCAGTTGTTGGCTGTGAAAAAATTGTTCAGTGACAAATCTTTTGGATTATACACATTAACACCGTTGGTCCATTTTCTTATTCATATGCTCTTGACAAATTTTCTGTCCTACAGGTACGCTGTTATTTGCCAGCATTGAGATTTTATCTGATTTTTCTTTTGAGGCTCAAAAATGTAATTTGTACATTGGCGAAAATTACAATTCGGTACCTTTTACTGGTAGAAAGTAATAATACTAACAGGAATGCTTTTCTATCTAAAATATTTCATAATCCAGGAAGTTTACATTAAAGCCAGAAGAACTGGGTAGTATCAGAATGTGTGGAATACAGTCAACTGACACCATCTTCTGACAAGCCTTGAGAAACAATACCCAAGAAGGATGATGTGAAGAAAAGCAGTTAGTTAGACAGCTTCAATCAGTGACAGTATATCAGTGGAACCAAGAGATTCCACACTGTGCTCTGTTCCCACTCATGCCACTAATTTATTGTGTAGACTTTTCACTCATTTGCCTTTGAATTTCATTTTGTGTTTGGATTTATTTGGGCTTGGACAAGAACTACCTGAAGAGTGAATACTGGATAAGCATTCAGAGCAGGCTCATAGAGACCCTGTGTGGATCATCTTTTCAAATATTGAGTTCTCCCACATTCACAAGAGATATTTCACTTTTCTTTCTGTCCTTCTGGTCTCTCTGGCTAACAGCTGTCAGCATTCTACTCACCTATAGAATCAGGACAAGACCAATTTGACATATCAATTAATTTAGGTGCTTTAAATTCCTGCTGGTTAGAATTATAATTTATGGCAACTGTACAGTCTGTAGAGCAAGAACCTCAGACTACCACATGGCAAGACAACATTCTGACAAATAACATGGTAATGTATGCCCTGCTACTATATTTCTAGTGTAAACTACCCTACTCCTTTTCTGGATCATCCACTGTTCTAAGAAAACAGAGGCCATGTCAGTTATATTTTAGATCCCCATTAGTGCCAGTGGGTTGCATGGGAATTTGACATGAAAATGAGTTGGGCTGTGAAGATGAGAAAGTTCAGTTACAGTTCCAGGACGAAGATAACAAAGTTGACTAATTATTTTTAAATAGTTCTATATTTCCTCCTTTTTCTAAATATCAGAAAAGATGTACTAGTGGCCCACCATCAAAAGTCCCGGAGGGAAAAAAAAAAAAAGAAGAAAAAAGAAAAAAGAAAAAAGAATCATAGAATTTGTTGGAGGGAATGGGTGTGTTACAGACTCACTGGGAGCTCTTTTGTGCAGTTAAAAATAGCTGCAGATAAAGGTAGTAATTCTTGGGGTCATCCAGCTGGAACATCACAGTCGGTGTGGGGTTAGAGTTAATGCTTTCCTACATTTCAAAGTCAGGGGTTGAGTCAACACTTGTGTGAGCAATTAGAAGAAGGTAAGCTTTGAAGAAGTTCTGCTAAGGATACATGGAGGTGGGAAGAAGAAGGAGAGAAAGGAACAGCCAGAGAGGGATGGTGAAATAAGTCAGAAGGCGACAGTCCGCTGCAAATGAGAGATGGTGTTCTGTTCCCAACACTACTGAGAGAATTCAGGCAGGCATGGAGTCCCTGTAAGGACTGCTTCTGATTATGTTTAGATACTGGATTATAGTTTTTCATCCTCTCAAAATAAGCACTCTGCCCTTTCCAGAATTTGATAATTACCTGCCCATAGGAAAACAACCATCATTGCCAGTGCAATGATCCACTATGGATATGTCATTTTTGCTGGAAATATGCTTGACTATCTGACTACCTATGAGAAGGGATAGTCATAGCTGCATCTAATTCAGCCCAGTGATATAGGCCTGTTTGTTAAGCAATAGGGATCAGTATATTAGTTTAAGGACGGATTTATTAGTTTAGCAAAAGAAATCAATGAGTGCTAATTCTAAAACTTTCCATTTCAACTTTGCTTGGTGTGTGAACAGCTTTATTATCTCTCAATTCTGTTTCACAAAAAGCACTGGGCTCATAATAAACTACTTATCTTTGCATCTCACCAAGTGCAAGGACTTTTTACTCAGATTTATACATATATTGTTTTGGAAATTGCTCATGATGGCAAAACAAGCAAAGGAAATTTGCCAAATCGAGGAAAAACAGCCAAAGGTCAGTTAAAAGCCTCAGTGATTAAGCTGATGGGGCAAAAATGGGGAAAAAGTAAGTGGGAGTATGAACACCCTAACTGTGATCATGCAAACCCAGAGGAACATTAGCATATATTGATGAGTTCTTGGAAAAGAATGAATATATATGCCAATGTACTGCATATGTATGTCTTAACTGTTTAAATGTAGAACCTGAACTCTGAGAGCAGGCATTATTTTGTCCAGTTGCCTGGTATATATCATGAGGAATAAAGGAATGCTACTTTCTGAGACCACACTGGAGTTACGGAGTTTTCTTTACAGATTTTGGATGATACCAGGAGGGCGAAGACTACTCATGTTGCTCTTTGTGGAGGGCTCTGCTCATCAGCAGGCCTGGTCTGCAGCCCTGATGGCCTCCACAACCAGTAGCAATGTATTAAACAAGTAACTTCTCCTTCCTGGAGTAGGTGCATCATCAAGACCAGACCCATGAAGAAATGGCAGCAAGTCATTGTCACGTGACTCACCCCTGAAGGGAATGGAGTTTCCCATGTGCAGGACAGATGCTTCCCAGGTCTCAAATCAGGGGAGTTACCTGCACACATTCAAGCATAAAGCAACTATTTCTATACCATTTTTTTTTCAAGTGGTTACCAACAACATAGGAAGTGTGAGGACTATGAGAAGAGATTTCAAAGCCCTAGGGAGACAGCTGAAAGACTCAGGAGCACAGGCAATATTTTCCTCAGTCCTCCCGGTTATGGGGAGAAACACATATGAAATGCTTTATTACCATACCCACCATAGTGTGTGGATTTGGTGCTTTCTGACTTCACCTGTTCAAGCCAATGAAAGGTGGACTGTATGGTAACATTATCCTAGCACAGATGCTCTCATGCATACCACAGGTGAAATAGAGGGTCACATCCACTGGTGTAGATTTTTACAAATGCAGCGTGCAGGCTCTTTTTCATCACCGATGGAAGTGCATAGCTAACTGTAGTGGCTATGTCAAAAAATAGTGTTTTGTAGCCAGGAATTTGTTCGATAGTGACGCAGTGTCACTGTATCTGTTGTGGTTTCCATGGCCATAAATAGGAGGCACTACTTGTGGAACAGTCTAGATGAGGCATGTGCTTTCTGTACTTTTTGCTTCATTATTTAATATTATGGTAGTTTTGAGGCTTATAACATCCTTCCTAGTGACATGATGTTACTCCATCGCTGTCAGTATTCAAGAGGCTTTTGCACTCAGTGTGCTTTAACTTTTGTTTAACCTTCAAGAGGTCAGGCAGTTGGACTGGACAATACCTGAAGGCCCATTCTATTCTATTCTATTCTATTCTATTCTATTCTATTCTATTCTATTCTATTCTATTCTATTCTATTCTATTCTATTCCATTCCATTCCATTCCATTCCATTCCATTCCATTCCATTCCATTATTCTATTCTATTCTATTCTATTCTATTCTGTTCCGTTCCGTTCCGTTCCACTCCGTTCCACTCCAATCACCAAGCAACTCTCTCTTTGAGTCTTAATTGCCTGTTGATCATCCTGGGAATATTAAGAATCAAGCATCATTAGGCAAAGAAGCAACAATGTCTGGGAAACAATAGATCTAAACACTTGAAAATGTTAATTTCACCACTTAAAAGCAAGCAAGAAACCAACCAAAGCCCAACCGAAGGATTAGTCAGCAGTTATCACAATGACTAGAATAGAAGGGGAGAGTGATTTGGGCGTCTTAATGGGAGAATCATGCAGAATATAAATTAAACATACTGAAAAAACTACAAAGTGTACAGAAGAACTGAGTGGATAAAATAAAAGGATTTAGTAGTTCTGAAATTCAATGTCATTTTGAAGTTATGAATATTCATTAAAGAAAAATGTAAATAAGATACTTCCTGTAAATGTCAAAATATTATTGTTAAAAGTATTCTAACCAAACTTCTCCTTCATAGTTTGAGGGAAAACTAGGTCTTAACTAACAGCTGGAGTCAGGAAAACTGAGAATTCTAGTTTCTGGGCTTTGATGCTGAAGTTTACAAGACTTGATTCTCAGCTCCTTCTTGCGACTGGCAGCAGCAGTCGTAATTGAAACCTCAACAGCCCAGGAAAACTATGATTTTCAGTCGAGCTAGGAAGAGTGTGGGAGCTACTTCATTTCCAGCAGGTGGATAGGCTATAGAAATATTAGAAAGAAGAGACAAGAGGTTTCAAAATCGTGTCTGGTCTATGATATCCTCATAGAAATCAAAATGTTTGCATAAAAATTTGAAATTTGATAAATTTTCAACATCTGATGTAAAAATTATTCCCTTTGAGAATTTTTGAACTTTTTTAGCAGACTTGAAATACATTGTATTGTAGAGATAAGACTTGAAAAGTGAATAGAAGGGTTTTTTTGCAGTTCTGTCAGTGATTTCTGATCAAGCTTCTTGTAAGTTTGTTGTATTTCTTTATCTCCACTTATGATGGCCCATACCTACTTTACAGCTATGTCCTAAATGCCCTGCTTCCTCAGTTTGAAAGCAGCCTAGAAATTGTTTAGACACTCAATTGTTTATGTCAAAAACAGACTTTGTAACCATGGTATTGACTTATCGCCACTGTGGTATGCTGGTATAAGATCTATTTTTACAATTTGACATTAAATAAATCCTCACAGTTTGTATAACTGTAAGACTGAATTACTTGTTCTGTGGTTAGCAGAAGACTGTCTTCATCATATGAAAACACCTAATTTCACAAACAATTAGCTTAGCACACTGGAAAGTTCTCTGCCAAATCAAAGTTGGCTGTTAAATGATACAATCTTTTTTTTTCTTTTTTTAATAGACATTTTTCAACCATCTGTGCTTTTGCATATGTATGAAACTTAAATTAAAATATACAAGTCTTAAAAGCCCACATAAACAAATTCTCTGAATTATTTTTCAGTTCCTTTCAAGCCCAGCATTAGAAGAAATCTGTGAAACAATGTCATTAGTCATCCATCTGAAGTGCCTTATGTCTCTACACAAATGCATGCAGCGTGAGAAAGAAGGGGAAATAGAAGTTTTAGTTAAATCTCAGGACTAAGGTGTCATTGGCCTCAATGAAAATATGGTGGAGTGGCTTGCATGCTGGAGTGCTAGAATAATACATGGTTACAATCTCTTCAGGAGAGATAGAAAGGGAAGGAGTGAAGGCAATGTAGCCGTGTGCAGTAGGCAGTGTCTCTACTGCCTGGAGCTGGGTAACGGTGATGAAAATGATGAGTGTCTCTGGATGTGAGGCAGAGGAAAGGCAAGTAAGCCAGAATGTATTGTACTTGATATGTTTTTTTAAACAGAGAGGGATTTGTGATGGTTTGAGGCGGCACTGGACACAGGAATTGTGAAATTATATTTCTTTGGTGAAGTAAGAAAGGTAATTAGCGTAACTGTTACTTTGGATTTGCAGAGAGCAGACTTTGGCTTGTTTAGAGACTTTGTTGAGAGTCCCTACGGGGGTGATTCTGAAACACAAAGAAGTCCTGGAAGTCTGAACATTCTTCAGTGATTAAATATTAAATGTGCAGGTAAAGGCAACATGCTGGAAGTGTTGCCAATGGAGGAAAAGTCCAGCCTGGCTGAACGAAGAGCTTCTTCTAGAACTCACCAAAAAAAAAAAAAAAAAAAAAAGTTGATCAGCTCAAGTTGTATGGGGAGAAAACTGGAAGAAACAAAACATAACTGGAGTTCAGTTTGGCTAGAACAGTAAAAGAAGATGATAAAAACACATAAACATATAAACACACAAACAGAAACAGGAGGATAAGAAGAATCATGATTCTGTGTTGGATGTGAGGGGAAAAATAGTGATGAAAGATGAGGATAAGACAGAGGTAGTTAATGACTGTTTTGCCTTGCTCTTTACTAGTAAGGCTAGTCACCCGTGGCATTCCCCAGGGCTCAGCGTTGGGGCCAGTTTTGTTTAACATTCTTATCAACAATCAGGATGAGAGGATTAGTTGTACCCTTAATAAGTTCACAGATGAAACCAAGTTTGAATCATAGAATCAGGATTGTAGAGTCATAGAATCACAGAATGGCCTGTGTTGAAAAGGACAATGCTTATTTAGTTTCAACCCCCCTGCTATGTGCAGGGTCGTCAACCACTAGACCAGGCTGCCCAGAGTTACATCCAGCCTGGCCTTGAATGCCTCCAGGGATGGGGCATCCACAGCCTCCTTGGGTAACCTGTTCCAGTGCATCACCACCCTCTGAGAGAAAAACTTCATCCTAATATCTGACCTAAACTTCCCCTGTCTCAGTTTAAAACCATTCCCCTTTGCCCAATCACTATCCTTGTGATTGGATAGTCTTGTAATCCTCTTGTAAATAGATGTATACTCTCTTGTTTATATGCTCCCTTCATATATTGGAAGGCCATGATGAGGTCTCCCTGGAGCCTTCTTTTCTCCAAGCTAAGCAAGCCCAGTTCCCTCAACTTTTAGACTTGAAAAGATGAGGTTGAGGAGACACCTCATCACTCTACAATTACCTGAAAGAAGGTTGCTGTGAGAAGCATGTCAGTCCCCTTTCTCAAGTTTGATACAAGCTGTAGCTTGAAAAGTCCCTTATTTGATAACATTGTAGTTTGTTTAGATAATGGGAAGGGTCAGTGTCTTTGTATGAAACAGGTAAGAGAGGTTCCTGAGACTTGGTATTTGAATAGATAAGGAAAGTACCAGAAATCTTTGTATAGTATATGTATATACATCCAGGAAGGCCTCTGAATGTATAAAACTGAAGACATTTTTGTGCAAGAGAATATAGGAAGAGAGTATCCCCCATGTATCCACTGCTGATATTAAAGAATGCCCCTACTTTCTAACACTCCAACTTGAGTCATACAGATTCTTGATCGACTGTGTTACAGTAAGAAGACGACACATGACAGGACAGAAATAAACAGATTCGAGTTGCAGCAGGACAGGATTATGTTAGACATTAGGAAAAATTTCATCTTAGAGAGGTTGGTCAAGCTTTGGAATGGGCTATCCAAGGAAGAGATGGAAAACATATTCCAAGATGTATTCAAGGGATGTGTGGATGTTGCATTTAGGGACACGGTTTAGTGATAGGACTTGTTTGAGATCTTGAAGGCATTTTCCCACCCAGATTATTTTGTGATTCTATGATTCTAAATGTTTCACTGCTATGACAAGAAGATCAGAAGAGTAGTTCAAGTAGCTTCCTTCAACTTTTTTTTTTTTTTTTTTTTTTTTTTGCCACAATATTGGTATGTATTAGCAAAAAGAGTCATCAGCTGTGTACAGGAAACTATTGGAGTTCACTTTATGAAGTCATTTATGTAAATGGGCACATGCTTAGCATAAGATATATCATCCTAGGTCACCAACTGGGTAAATCACAGCCATGTATTTGATTTCAGGTTAATACTGCATTTGTTAGGGTTAAGATCACAAAATAGGTCAGTTGTAATTCTGATCTCAGAAACATTTTTCTGTGTTTGTCAGTGTAATAATTGAGCCTGGTGTGGACGTGAAGGGAGGGAATTCTGTGAGGGTATTATTATTGTCATTTGAGAGGTGGTGACCTTAAGACATTGAGGATATTTTACTTATATAAAATTTTGCTATTTCCATAAATGTTCTAGGTCTGTTATTTGCTTCAGCAGATTTTTATCACTAGTTCTAAAAAGGAACTTAGCATACGAATTCTTAATTTCTGGGTCCCAGGTAGGCTACTGTCTGGTAGTCCATATGAAGCAGTGACCACACTAGCTCAGAGAG
The DNA here is from genome assembly GCA_028571105.1 of Tragopan temminckii. Classification (NCBI taxonomy): domain Eukaryota; kingdom Metazoa; phylum Chordata; class Aves; order Galliformes; family Phasianidae; genus Tragopan; species Tragopan temminckii. The sequence goes on along the minus strand of JAOWBP010004700.1, from coordinate 52,258,174 downwards.
CCAGTGATTTGCAAATGACATCAGGGAAATGACGTAGTTCAAATATTTATTTCTAAAGCACAAAGATATGATTAGGCAACATATCTAAGACATGGAAAACAAGACAGATGTCTTCAGCTCTCTGAATTTAGATAGCTTGAAGGTTTGAGAGAGCACATAAACATCAGTTTTCTTTTTCACAGTTTTGTATTTAGGAACATGACTTCCACTGAAACCTCACATAGGGGCTTTTCTTGTGTAGGAGAAATCTAAAACTATGTTAGCATGAACATGTCCCAGTGTAGTCTTACAGAGCACTGAAGAAAGAAACTGAATTTTGATGTCCACAACAGTGTCATATGTATACCCATTTTGGAAAGATGTGACTGCAGAAGTTAAGAATAAGAGCCAGGATGGTAAGTCACAGTCTCCTGTGCTAAAGCCATTTTTGTGGACAGGTTGTCTCCCAGTAAGGAAACGGAATTTTGGGTTCAGACAGCAGTACTCAGGCAGCAAATCCAGCGGTGTCCTTGTATATAGGGTACTTAGGGCATTAGCTATGAATGCAAGTCGTGGAGCTATGGGTATGCTCATCAAATAACCAGGGAGCTGATGAGATCCCATAAACCGTTGCCAAAATAGTCTGTGTGATTTTTGAGATCAAGAAAAAGACAAGCATGGACTGTGAAACATAGCTGTGATCTGCAGCTTTGGCAGCATTCCAGATGATAAGAAATGTTCTGTACTCATAGGAGAAGAAGAAACTATACCTTTTGGGTTTTGCTTTAGGGCCAAAAGTCTTCTGCTCTTGCTATGGTTTGCAGAGTTGATCAGCATGAGTGAGTACATGTATATACCTGGACAATGTAGCATCAGTAATTATAAGAAAACCTTGGCTTAGGTGATACACATGCACAGTGTCTGAGTGATGTGATTTAGCTTGGGCATGCATTCCATGACAAGGGGATTTGTCTCCAGAGTGATAGAAGCTTTAGACAGATGGAAAAATCTTGCCCCAAATAATAATTTAAAAAGAGTTTGCATAACAAGAAATAAAACATGATTTGAAGGGGTTTTATTATCAATATAAGACACATTTATAAGATATTTCACACCTGATTTAATAAAGAGTGTCTTCTTTTCTTTTTGGATGGCGCTTTATAATTATTGGAATGAATTCAGTCTTTGTGCTGAAGAAGTAATTTTGAGATGAGTTTATTAAGTTGATAAACATGTCCTCTTTCCTTTCTCTTTCATATACTATTGTTTTGCATAAGAGTCAAAATAAGAGGCTTGAGCCACATTCCAAGAGCTAAAGGCTATAGATTTACTTAAGCCTCCAACACTTTATCATGAATATGTTTGTGTATTTTTACTAACATTGGAGATGCCTATGTTTACAAGAGCACATAAAAGGTAGAATGAGATTTAAGAAAAACAGAATAATATATATACCCTGTAATGTTAGGGAAAAAAAAAAAAGTTTCAATCCATTTGCTTGTGTTGGGGAAAAATGACATTCTTGGTTGTTTGTTTTTTTTAAAAAAAAGAAAGTTATGAATAGCAGGTAACTTGATATCTCGCTGTTCAAATTTACACAGGATTTGTTCTTCTCTGGAAGGAGGTTGAGGGCTGGCCTGCAAGCATTCCCACCTGTTACCCATCTGCATACATCACACACTTGTCATGGATTTGTAAATCACATGGGAAATATCTTATGAGGAGAATAATAGGAACATTTTCAGATTAAGAAAATGATGTAATTCATGTAAGAAGCCAATTATCCTGAATTGTTCAGCATCAGAGCATTGCTGGTGGCATGTTTTTATGATGATTTTGATGGGATGATATTCTAACTCAGTCCAGCAATTTAGTAGGGAACATTGATGTTGCTGCCATGTGAACAGAGTGATCCAACCTTCAAACTAAAATTGACCTTTTTGTGCCAGTACAGTCACACCTTTCCCAGTCTTCCACAACCTTGCATCCAGGATATGAAGCACAGATCTAAGATCAGAATGTGATATATCCCTTTTGGAGCTGCTTCTTATCTGAGTTACAATGGCTATTGTAGTCATCTGGTCAGTCCTGATTGGAATTAATCATGTCCTGCTGGGCATCCTCAAGCCAGATTGTTTCTTGATCTTGCTTCAGTACCTATTAAACATGACAAACATTCAAGTTTCTTCGAGCTTTGAACTCTTCCATGTAAATGGTCTTTCACCAAAATAACACATGAAGTGAAACTTGCTCATTTTTTGTTCCTTAGACTTGTCAAAGATGAGGCAGAGTAAAACAGCAGAATAGCCTGCCTCTCCTGGAGCTCTGACTTCTATCCCTCAGGTGTCTTCTGTCTCTATTCTTTCCTGTGAGTGATTTTTTATCTTTTCTTTCCACATTCACCTCATGAGTAGTGGATGGTCCTTTCTTTCATAGGTTAAATGAAAGTTGTATTTCTTCTTCTCATGGATGTGATTTTTAACACAAATGGGAGTTTTGATACTTCACCCCACAAAGGTTGAATCTTCTTACCATGTGAGGAAATGCTTTTGTAATTATTTATTTATTCAAACTGAAAGAGGACAGATTTAGACTGGATATAAGGAAGAAGATTTTTACAATAAGAGCAGTGAGGCATGGGAACAGGTTGTACAGAAGGGTGGTGGATGCCATGTCTCTGCAGATGTTCAAGGTCAGGCTGGATTGGGCTCTGAGCATCTGATCAAGCTGTAGGTGTCTGTGTTCACTGCAGGGGAATTGGACTAGATGACCTTTAAGGGTCCTTTCCAACTTGAATGATTCTCTGAAGCTATGATTTATGACTGGTATTTTCAGTTTTTATGAAACAATGTGCAAAGGGTCAAGCCTTAGATTATTTTCTTGAGCATTAGTCTGCTCTATGGCCAACACCTTTTTCTCATTTGATAGGTGGGGCTCCTGAATATACTCCTTATAGAGTATTGACATAGTTCACAGCCAAGATGTTAAGGAGCAGCGAATCGGAGAGGACTTCAAGTAACTACTTGACAGACATATTTTTTGAGGTTCTCCTCAATTCTACATGCACTTGGAATTAAAGGAAAATCTTTTCAGGATCAGGTCTTCAACCACACAGGCTGGTTCCAGGGAGGGATACACAAGGACAAGATCTGCACCATTATCCTTTGACAAAGATCACTTCAAGTGGTGTCCTCAATCCTGTGGAGTCCCTGAACTAACTTTAAGTGTAGACTTCTACTGATGTCTTCTGATCTAAGCATGAGAAAGCTGAAAGTATGACGTGGACCGTGAAATACTTGTGGTCCACTAGTCTAATACAGCCAGTGAGAGAAAAGTCAAGACCTGATCAGACACATTGGTTTGTCACATGATATCATTTGTAGCCTATTTAAATTTTTCCTCCAATATTTTGTTGCATACTGATGTGCACTGAAGTCTCACTAGGTGCAAAAACTTTTTAGTAAGAAGATGTTTTCTCATTTACATTGTCTGACCCCAACATCAATATTCTCTCCACCATTGCTTCCTTCCACTCAGAAAAGCAGGTAGGAGGAAACAGCATGCACTGAAGAAGTTGTTAATCTCTTTGCCCTGTTCATTTGTCATTCAACCAACCAACCAAACAAACAAACAATTAGCATCCTTAATTTAAAACAATTGACCCATAAAAATCTTAAACTTGTGTTCCCAAGGGTATATCTTACGAAGAGCTGAAGTAATGTAGTTTTGTTGTTGCTAACTTCCCACATTTAGAGTCACATTTTACTTGAGTGGACTGTGTGTACAGAATTGCTACAAAATTCACCTTCTTTAACAAGCATATATGTAAGATTACTACTGCCTCTATGGTTTACAATACCTGATTTAAAAATGAATACCTGCGGCTAGGATCAGAAGAGGGAAAAGAAAGGAAGGAAAGAAGGAAGGAAGAGAGAAACAGGAAGAAGAAAAAAAGAAAGGGCGTATTTGGAAAAGAAATTACATACTACCTAATTTTATTTTTTTTTTAGTAGAGTTTGAGTGAGTTTTATTGAATTATGAAAGAAGGATTAAAAGCAAACAAACTAACAAATAAAACCAGTGGTATTAGAAATGTTTAAATACAATTGTTTGCATTCCAATGAAAATTCTTTAGGATAACATTTAATAAGTTGCGTACACTCACTCTGTTAGAAACTAAAATCCAAATACAATGAAATTATGTTAATATTACAAGTGAAATTTAACACTCAACAAGAAGAGAAAGGGCTACTTTCTAATTTTAGTAGGATAAATGAAGCACAGAAATGGTAAACAGAATACAAAGTGACTTATATGTATAAATTAATTACTATAATAAAACATGAGCCACCACTTAAGACACGGAATAGGTAAATGAAAGCAGATATCAGGGCTGTTCAGGGTGACTTCAGAAAGGCAAACAAATGAATGAAACAGTGTGTAACATAATTTGTATGCTTTGATGTGCCTCTCCTAAAGCAACATGATTGGAGAGAACGTGAAAGGAAATTCTTGCTTCTGGGAACCAACTCCAGTTCAGTAATAGTGACAGATGCTCAGACAGCACCTGAGATCCCAGAATTTTTTTAAATCAGATTCCAAGACAGAGAAAATTCACTGTTGTTTTGTACAAATCACTAAAAGCATCAGCTGCATCTAGCCAAACTCATGCAGAAATAAAATGTTAACATGGAACATTCTCCCCAGCTTCAAACTTTGCCCATCTAAGCTTTAGCATATAATTGCATTTTGTTAACTGCAAAGAATGAAAAAGAGCAGGAAAGGGAAATGGAAGAGAAGTGCAAGTTCTCTGTTCCTAATAAGCTGTGCAAATGATACAGTAAAGCCCAAGGAAAATCATTTATTCTCTCTTAATGTAATGTTGCAACTCCAGCTGCTCTGAAATCACCTGGAACTGCAGCTAAGAAGTTTTGCTAGTAATTCTGATACCTCTTCATCTGAAGTACTCTGACATTTTGCTGGTAGGACAGGGTGAAATGACTTCCTGGACCATTTACAGGAAAGGCTCATCCATCCATGTATGTCTGACTTAATACTGACTTGATTTCAACAGTATTATTTATATAGTGCTGTTTTTTCCTGCCTTCAGAGAAAATTTTGATGGCCTGATTCTGACTTCTTTTTAATTACATGACATTAAAAAATATATTTTGAGTACTTAGAGGTTTTTCCTCACCACTAAGCTCTCTCTGATAGCTGGCCAATTTCCATTACCATGGTTGGGAAAGCTAAACTATGTCAAGTGTTAGTATTTTCAATCCACTAAGGTAAGGAAGAACTGTTATCTGTATTTAGCAGGCAGAGGGTCATCATCATACAATTTGATGAAAAGCTGCTTTTGGACTTTTGGTCTTTATAGGTGCTCTTTTTGCTGGCTAATCCTATCTGATGCTGAAGTCTGTGCTGACTTCAGGGTGAAATTTGTAGTTATACAACTTTGTCTCCATTCTAAAATATGCTGCAGTTCTTCATTTATTTGTACTTATTTTTCTTTCTCACCTTTATTAGCCATTTGAAAACATTCAGCTCCTGCATTGTGTAGATCATGGTCCATAATTCACTTTAAATCACTTCACCCAAATGAGAGACGTACTCACTGGATGTTATTGTTCACAGAGGTGACTTGGTATCATGTTTTCTTAGACGAAAACAGTATAAACTTTAGAATCAGTGTTACTGAGTGCATATGAGTCAAATATTTTTCTTCTACAAAAATTCTACAATATCAGAAGTTTCAATAAAACCTCTTGGAAGTTATTTCATTTATAAGCACAGAAACAGCTGAATATAAAAGAGGAAGAAAATTGAATGTTGCGTCATAAGTCAAACTGCCCCACATAGCTGGGTATTGACACTGCAGTGATTCCTACATGCAGATAAGAGCAGTTTGCAAGACCAGATCCCTAATATTTTCTCTAAGACAATATTTATATAATGTTTTAAAGTACCTGCTTAACTTTTCTCAGTCGATCTGCTCAATGAATGATATACAGTTGAACCATTCACTTCTGTAGAGCATTGCAGATACTGAAACTGTATTATTTAGTACTCCCTTTGGGATCTTAAAGCTGACAGTCCTGCCAGGATAGGGCAATGTAATTTTGACCACTTTTCCAAATTTTGCTATGAGGCTATTGACTCTCTGTTTTGTTGACTCCGTGGGAATCAGTTCTATGACCCACCAGTGATATTGTGGTTCATGTTTAGCAGGGTGTTTCACCTCAGCTGAACAAACCTGGATTTGCTCAGCTCAGAGCAGAGAAGCTGAGGGGAGGCCTCATGGAGGCTGCAGCTCTCACAGGGAGTGGAGACCAGCACTGAACTCTGCTCTGTGACAGCAACAGGACTTGAGGAAACTGCATGGAGATGTATCAGAGGAGGGTGTGTGTGTGGGGGGGGGGGGGGGGTGAAAAAATGGTTTGGAAACG
>JAOWBP010004700.1:52238185-52251646 GCA_028571105.1 Tragopan temminckii | reverse complement strand
CAATGGTTAACACTTATCGTCTCCTTACTCACATTCCTATACAATGGTTAACCCTTATCTTGTCCTCTCCTAACTCACTAGTGATGTCAACAGGGGAGCACAGTTCAAACTCATATTCATGTTGCTGTATGGAATAGTCAGTTATGTAGGAGAACAGAGTTTCACCATGCATCGATCAAAATTGTAACTTTATTTTTGCATTATTTAAAAGAAATTGCCATTGTGCAATCATGATTTGCTGCAAAAAGATGCCAACATTATGCTCTCTATTTCATTCTCAAATGAAACTCCTCATTAATGCAAATGCATTTTGTTCATCTTCAGATCCTACCTCCCATTCAGGATATTCAGATTTGGCTGTCCATGTGAAGGTGTACAACGGATCTGAGTAAGGAGCACCATGTAACAGAATATAAACCAGGCTGTGTCAAGTTCATTTTAATCCCCCCCTGAAGAACGCCAATAAATTTGACCACTACTCAAATCTGAGTACCAAGCAAAGTAGCCAAGAGCCATGAAAATGAAGAAACCTAAAGCAGCTATAGAAATTCACAGACATGACAGGTAGTCTGGGCCAAGTTTATGCCTCATGCAAGTGATTTAACTGCAGTGAAGTTATATGAGAGATGAATTTGTTCAGCATCCTCTGATTATAGAGAATTTCAATTCTAAAATAGGGGATAAAGTCAGTGACCTGAGCATAATGAAGAGGCATGGACTGGCAGGGACCAAATAAATGAAGATGGAAACTCATTGACTTGCACTATCCTGAAGGTCGATCTGCCCTTGTAAAACTTTATTCAAACATTGCAGCAGATGAAAATACTTATTTGGAGCTCTCCAAATCATCTGTTCAAGAGGAAGATAAAGTGTACATTCACTGAGGCTGCAAATAATATTACTGAGATTAAATTGCAGCAATGGAAGAAAATGTGTTTCTCAGGCACAGCACTGCAGGATCTACAGAACAGCTATTACAGGCTTCAGAGGAGGAAGATAATACAACAGCTCACAGGAAAATCATTGGACCAGCTTCCTCCATGGGGCAATGTACTGAGCTGTGAGAACATAGGCAGCCTGATGAGAATATTTCCCCAGAAACTACTGTATTTAGGGATGTGTTTATATAGAAAATTCTTTTCAGCTTGATTATTCCTTGGTAATTTGTTTTTATTTTTTGTTATTTCTTAGGGCTTTTGTTGTTGGTTGTGTTTTTTTGGTTTGGTTTGTTTGGGTTTTTTGTTTTGCTTCTTGTTTTGTTTGTTTTTAGTTTTGCAGTGTGATGCAAAGCTCCTAAAATCCCCCAGGGCAGAAGTTTCAGTGTTCCCACTCCTGAGAGTTTTCAGTCTTACCTTCTGAAATACATCATGATTCAATGGAGTATCGAAATAAGCTTGAAGTACTCAGTATAAAATATGAAGGTTAAGCCTTCCTGTTAAGAGTAATTGAAGGAAGTAAGCTATCTTCACATGTCCTGACACACTGGATTTCAGAATCTAAAACTGCTTTCATCTAACAAATACATCAACAACCTTCAGTCGTCATGATCACTAGCAAACACTCTTCTTCCCTGTCCACAAGTATGCAACAAGCAGTAGCTGAACTGCTCTATACAAAGCTGCCTATAGCCTCCTGGCCCATGGGAAAACAAAACTGAACACCTCTCTTTCACTGATGGACATCCTTGAATTGCATGAGCTATGTTGCTTCCTAAGTGCAATCAGGAATTAGCTTTCCTTTCTGGGTATTAAATATAACTGAATATATAATAAGGAAATTATCAGTTCTATCTGTGCCATCTATTTTCTCAGGTGTTATTTAGAAGAGTAGTAAAAGTTCTTGCATGGCATAGAGAATTTTTTTCTTCAACATGGTATGTATAGCCATAGCAACCTCTGTCCTCAGTGATACATCAGCAAGTCTTATTGTTAGAGAAGCACTTGTTTTAATGTTCCTTTGGCCAGAAGATGCCACAAAACTGCAAGAAGATGTAGCAACTCTAGGAAAAAAACTTTATAATCCATTTGAAAACTCAATCAGAATCTGATAGCTTTCTAATATTTGTTATTTATTGTTGCATCTTTTACACCATGAAGTCTAACTGTAAACAAGACATGTTAGTGTATGGATTTGTGGGCAAATTTTGAGTTAAAGTATATACAAGCATTGAAAACCTTGGTATAGATGATTTTAGTTAAATAACTATAAACTCCTTTCAGTGATACTATCCACATTATATTTTTTTTTCCTTTACTGTATAAACAGTGCAGCTTGTTAAGTGATACTTTTCATTTGATAAGAGGTAAACAGATTTATCACTTCCTGAAATGCCAGTTACATTTTAGTCCTTATTAACTTATTCTGCTACCTCTGAGTTTTTAAAGCTCTATTTCCACTTCTGTTAGCTCAAGTCTAATGATTTTCTTGCTACTAATATCAGTAGGGATGAAATGTAAGGTAAAAATTGTACAAGAATTATCAGTTCTCTCCCAGAGTACATTGTTTTGACAGGAAGGCTGACTGGATAGCGACTAGAATACAAAGTTCTCTTCACCTGGACTTTATCAAGAAGCCTTTCTCTGCAGAAATTTCTGAGAAGTTCAGTAAATTTAATATATTGGGCAGGTATATCTAAAGTCAATTTCTGCCTGTTAAGATAATATTTTCTGGTGATCCACAATTAACAGGAGACTGCTGATTTAAAATTGTATGCCATTTCGTAGTTTTCTTAAAGCTGTGTGTTTCCATTTAACAGGATGACATGTGGTAACTGAAAATTTCATGCTAAAATACATTTTCCCTATTGCTTGTTTTATACATTGCATACAATTTTGTATAACTCACTTCATGGCTCCTCTCATTAATCTTAAAAGTTTTTAGCAGATCCTTGAGCAAAATAATGACATAGGATTATTGAAAATGATAATGTGATTCTGAAATAAGCAAACATATGAGGGGGTTTGGAACTCCAAAATCATACTAAAAATGACAAGTTAAAAAGCATAGATTTGAATATTTGTTCATTCTTCAGATTGTGTGCATAACTTGAAAAGAAAACACAAAGAATCACAGAATGGCCAGGGTTGGAAGGGACCTCAAGGATCATGAAGCTCCAACCCACCTGCCACATGCAGGGCCACCAACCTCCACATTTAATACTAGACCAGGCTGCCCAGGGCCCCATCCAACCTGGCCTTGAATACCTCCAGAGACGGGGCATCCACAACCTCTCTGGGCAGCCTGTTCCAGCACCTCACCACTCTCATAGTAAAGAACTTCCCCTTGAATCCCTGAATTCCTGAATCTGAATCTCTGTCTCAAAAACACACACAAAGAATACTCAGGTAGAACGTAAATTATCTATTTCTTTCCTCACTCTAGTGATACTGCTTTAAGAAATGTGTATTTTGTTTTTTGAATCACCAGTTCCAGGATCTGTCAAATATTTTGACTGCTCTGTTGCTGGAAAATTTATTTCTTTTTTTCCATTCTGTACTGGGAGCAAAGGAAGCAGTAAGAATCATTTGCCTGTGTTGAGCAGCAGAAAGGTCCATAGACATTCTTTTTTTTTTTTGTACTGTAGAAAATCTAAAGTTCTGAAAGATGCATGACTGTTCAGAAATGACCAGTTGTAATAGCAAGGTTAGAATATATGTAACTCGGTCAGATTTCAATGTTGCTATTTAAAAGTTGAAATGGAATAAACAGCTAGGTTATTCTAAAAGATACTGCCAGTAATTTCCAAAAATTTTATGCAGATGGAGACACATAAATATAAGCTGGCCCAAATAGGAATAATTGAAAGTTTCTGCTGGGGACAGGACATAACACAAGGTCGTAATGGGGACTGATTGTCCTTTGCCCTTCCTTGAAGTTTATATCAATTGAGAGAAGAACTTTTATTTTTCCAATAACTTCATAAGAGTTCTGTGCAAAATTCTGATGAGAAGTAGTGGACTATCACTTTTCTGAGTGCTCTCTGCCAACTCACCTCTTTCTCAGGAACGGTGGCCTATGCAGAGCTGCTAGAAGGCCAACTGGCTGAGAACTGGTTTTGCCACAGAGGCCAGAGTACAATAAATAAAGTCTCATTAAACGTACTTAAAGAGTCTCAGAAGGGATAGGAAAGAAGAGTGAAAAGGAAGTGGAAATGGAAATAGAAATAAGAGTTGAAATGGAAATGGAGAAGGGAATGAAAAAGAATCCATTCTTATATCATGATGTTTCTGAATCTTTAAGAGTGTTATTCACTGATCAAGGACACAGAAGAATATCTAGCAACCAAAAGGAGATAAGGATTATCAAAGACATAAAATTCTTCCTTACAGAGCAAGTAGTAAAATGCAATGAGGAAGATAATTATCAGCTGGAATATACAAGAAAGTATAGAAAAATTCCTATGGGGAGGAGAGGGGAAGGCAGCTATTACTTTCTTTAGGAGCAACAGTTTTGAGACCTCAAGTTACAAGTTCTCTGATTTGTACCATATATTAAACCTTGGGCAGAAACTGTGAAGTTCAACTAACATAGCGTTCCTTTGATTATTAACAAGGATCTGGTATGGCACATGAGAAAATTACATAGAGGGGAAATGATGCAAAGCAGGGTCTGGATGTCACAGTAGGGAGCATTGCTTTTACTTGTGTGGTAGCAGCTCAGGAGTACCACAGCTGCCAGGGCAGAGCTACAGGTTGGCAGCCACCTATGCAAATATGAAGCAACACTGAGTGGACAAAGATATAATGTTCACAAGAGTAAAGCAAGGACTCACTTTACAAAAGCCCCCCAAAAATGTTGTCTGAGAAGTGGACTGAATAAGCCAGGAAGGAATGCTGCAGTGATGTACTGAGAGGGTTAATAACTCCTACAGTTCTTACTGCAAACAAAAGTACTGCAGATCTCTGTTACTGATTAATTTTTTTTTCTAGTATTTATTTATTATTATAAATATATAAGTATAAATATGTTATTTTTAAAAAATATTATTCTGATCAAAAATCTGGTAAATTATATCTGACTACACTGGCTATTTGCTGTCTATTTTTAATCTTAATCTCTCCTTGTTCTTCCAGTTACACAAAGACCAGCATCAGTACTCTCTGTTACAAAGAACACCAGGCTTTTAGAAGTGCACCCAATGCACTATTTTAATTTCTGATAGTGGATTTAGCAGTGCAGTATTGTTTTACAGTGTCTGAAAAGAAAACAATATAATTCCAGTGGTGCTAATAGAGCACTATCAGTTGTGAAAGTTACTTAAATTATTGTGTTAGCAAGCCCTTACTTCATTTTCTTCCTTTGCATTTCTTTTTCTTTAAGAATGCATAGTTTTTAGGAAAACACTTTCTATCTTTCTGATTCCAGTATCCCATCTCAGTGAGTATGTTTAGATCACCAGTAAGATGAGAGTAAGTGGGAAGAAAGGGAAGGGAGCAGAGGAGCTGGGAGTAAGAAAATGGAGGCTTAAGCCCAGTTTGAGCTATTTGTGAATCACTTTCACACATATTTCAACACACAACTCTTATGGACTGAAGGACAAGTATCATAATTTCTCTAGATGTGTAACAGTTTAATGCCTGTAGACCACTTCACAGTATTGTGATACGTCTGCAAGAAAAGTAAAATCTTTAATATCCTTGTTCCTATAAGAGCAATACAATTTCCCAGTACCTACAGAGTGCTCAAAATAAAACAGTGTCTTTTTCCTGCTCATTAAAGCAGTGCTAATAAAGGATGGGTACTGTTCAGCAGTGTCTCCTGCTGGCTGCCACACACAAGATATATTATTTCTCTGCAAGATGTCTGCCATGCACACAAGAACATTACTTATCTGTAAAATGGCTGACAACGGCAGTGGGCTCAGAAGTGGCATTTGCTGCCTTGGAGCAGGTTTTGCAGAATATGCATGCTGAGAAATGCTACATTTCCATCTTCCATAATTCCAGGCTGAGCAGGAGGTTTATCTCTCCTTAAAATGAGAAATGTGTCACTGACTGAGACATTTGCCTTTGTCCCTTTAAACAGTGAATTAAGGTCATGATCTTAGAGAAGGTATTAATAAAGTAACTACATAATAGAGATGAAAGCTTAAATAATGCAGGGGCTTTATAGCTAGAAATCACTTTTGCACTCAGCACTAGCAGCCACATATTCAATGGGGAAAAAAAAAGGTATAAATGTTGGAGGAAATCTTCAGAGCGTGTAACATCAATTGCAATATTAAAGGAAAATGGAGCAGGCAACACTACAGAGAGTGATAGCTTAGCTCCTTTGTCTCTATCCTCTGCTTGCTTCTGGTGTTAAATAATCCTTAGCCTGGTGGGTGTAATATATTGCAGTTAAAAAAGGTCAGTGTGGCTTAAACCCTGCAATGGAGACCATGTGAAATGATCAGGTAGGAGTATGCCACTATGCAGACATATGCAAAAAGAAATGGGAACAATTGTCCAGCTCATGGTAAAAAATGTAGCTACTTACATCAGAAGCAATTCTTCCAAGCCACTAAAAAAAATCCTGGAATAAGCGTGTAGGAGTTCAGACATCTGAGGGAATGGCATATAAAAAAGAACATGAACAGGAATTCTAAAAGAACAGCATTAATTAATTGGGTAAAAGAAATTTTCTAGTCTCAGACCATCAAACGGACTTCATTTTGTGGCTGTGCTTCAAATTACCTGAGAGACTTATCTCCTGAAGACAGACCTATTTGGAACAAATGACAAAATCTCTTGGGGCTTCAAAAGCTGACGTGCAAAGATGTCTGGCATTCAAATGTTAGCCACTACTGAGCATGCTGCATGAGGCTTTCAAAGTACTAATTAACTAATTCACTAAATTTTAGATAATCCAAGTAACATGTTTTCACCTTTATTAGATTCCCCATGCTTTCTTAAGAACTGCCCTTAAGCTCCACTAAAAGATTAGCAATGAGTCACTTGTGGTGCTGGTAACATTTCTGAAAACTGCTCTTTCACCTTGCCCCTTCACCCCACCTTCATATGTAGCTTAGCATTACCATTAAATATTTTCATATACTGGACTAAATAACAACATAACTCCAGTAGGTAGGATTAGGTATGCAGTAGTATCTGCACTGGACAGATTTCTTAAGTGAGGCATGTCCAACCTTCTCTGTGCCTCTGTGATACTATGAACTTTGAACTTCTGCTTTTTGAAGAGATCAAACTCATATTAATGTAAAAAGATTAATAAAAACCAAACAATTAATTACATAACACTGAAAACTTGTTTTCAACACAGTGATCTTACCAGTCTTGTAGCATAAAACTGAGGAGTCTCACCTGTTAACAACATCAGAAAAGCTTAAAAAGCAAGCAAATAAATAAACAAGTCCGTATCCCACTGGTAAAAGTTATTTAGAGACAAACTTTGGCAACCACTTGGACCACTAATTGTCATTCCTTTTTCAGATCCTGAAGTCAAATATTCAAGCCCCAGATTCTGAATAGTGGTTCCTGCCTGAAAGAGGTGACAAAGCAGTGCAGACCAAGGCTTTAAGCTTCCCCCATCCCTAGGAGTTAGTCATAAACCACTGAGACTGGATTCATTGAGCTTAGAGAGAATATCATAATCAGCAACGTTATCAAACCACACTATCACAACAGACCATATAGTCAGGAAGAACTAGATGAGGTGTTTTTCCAAGAAATGAAAGAAGCCTCATGGGCACAGAGCTTCATATTCACAGGTGACTTGAGCCACTCCAAAGTTACATGCAATTCAGGTGATGATAGTCCTGAGAGGAGAGAACTGGCCAAAAAGTAGGACTTAGGCTCAGCAGAGGGGATCAGTTTCAGGAATATTTAAGCAAACTGAACAAACATAAATTCATAGGGCATGGCAGAATGCATGCACAAGTGCATTTTGAGTCAACTCTTACTTTTAAATGATCATGATGACCAAAGAGTTTACTGAGGACTAGGAGAAAGCAAATATTACATCTATCATCAGGAAGGACAAGCAGGAAAAGAAGTAAGAAAATGAACAGCTGAGTTTAGAGGATTATGATTAGTGGCACAAAGTCTGTTTAGTGCTGGTAAGGCTGTACCTGGACTACTCTGTCCATTTCTGGGCTCCCCAGTACAAGAGCGATGTGAAGCTTTCTCTATTAGAGACAGCCCAGCTAAGGGCCACAAAAATGGTTAAGGATCTGGAGCTTGTCTCCTATGAGAAGAGACTGAGAGAGCTAGGAGTGCTCAGACTGGAGAAGAGAAGGCTCAGGGATGTTTCAACTGTGTGTATAAGTATCTGATGGAAGCCAGTAATAAAGACGGAACCAGACTCTCTCAGTGGTGCCCAGAATCACAGAATCACCAAGGTTGGAAAAGACCTGCAAGATCATCCAGTCCAACCATCCACCTATCACCAATAGTACTCACTAAACCATGTCCCTCAACACAAAATCCAAACGTATAAAGAAGGACACAAAATGAGACACACGAAACCCCTTTCAAAAATAAGAAACATTTCCACTGTGAGTTTTCAAATGCAGGAACAAGTTAACCAGAGAAGCTGTGTAGTCTCTATTCTTGGAGGTACTTAAAGCTCAACTGGATATATTCTATATCAGCATGCTCCAGGTGACCCTGCTTCTAGCAGGGATATGGACTTGATATTCAGCAAATGATTCTATGGCTCTGTGAGTATGGACTACTGCGTCCTGTGTTTATATACTAAAATAAAATTTCTCAGAACTTTTCAAAATTCGTAAATAATCCCTTTGTTCTTGTAGATATAGTCTTTCTTGGCTGATGAGTGACTTAGCACCTATTTACACCAAAGGGATAACTTCTGTTTATTTAAAAGGTAGTGGAATCAAACCTTCAAGGATTTATAATAAAAACTTCTGGATTTTAAAAGGTTACTTAGTTTGCTTTAAAAGTCTTCAAATTACCAGTTGTTTATTATCTGCAATTATTTCCAGCATTTGAGGTAGCTTGAAAAGTCATTGTTTGCACATCGTTATGTATCGATTTTCTGGCTAATATTCATAGTTTCTGAATACACTGGTCATCAGTGCAAAGCCTATTTGTACACAAGGATCCTGATACTTAGACAATGTAAAGCTGTTCATACTATCACTGCTTGGAGCTCTATTTTGTGCAGCTGAAAGCTGAAAACAAGCCTTGGTCAGTTCTTTATTTGTTTACAATATGAGTGAAACTTTACACATGATACCAAGATTTCCAGGTACAAACTTACATTATTCCAGAATCTTCTATTGTTTTTTTCTCTTAAGAAACAGAGCATTTGGTTCTGTCCTTGTGCTCTGAAGAAAGAAAGGGGAGCACTCTTCCACTGTTCCCTGAAAACCACTGTTCTCACAGAGAATAGCCTACTCAGAATCTTTCTTCCATGTCTATCTACTGAAGAAAGGATAATGAGAAACAAGCAGCATGTCTTCCAGAAATATGATTAAGAACAGTTAAAGTAGGATTGACTCATCTGGGGAGCTCCTGGGGAAGCACTGCAGTGGATGTTTGAATTGCAACATGGACTGAAATAGAAGTGCAGTGAAGAAAGTGTTGTACACTACCTCCATAAATGTCCTTAAAGCTCCTCTTCATGTTCCTTATCAAGTGATAAAGAAAAGAATAACTAACACATAGAAAGAACAGCTCTTACCGTCCTGTCCTTGGCTACCTTAGTTTCATTTCTGTAAAGAAAATAACATGTTTTGAGTCCCTTTGTGTTAGCACATTCTCCTTGATCACGATCAAACAGACTATCTTGGTACCTTGTTTGTGCTTCTCAGTCAGAAGATGAACAAACTTCACAGCAAGAGAGAAATGCTACCTGGTTCTGACAAGACATAACCATGTGTACATTATGAGGCTGTTGGGGTAAGCTAAATCATTTCCTGAGTACCAAGAGAGTATTCAAGTAATTTATTTGACTTCTGTGATTCTTTATAAGCCTAGGATGATATTAATAATAATCAGTATTTACTGACCCTTTTTATTTAACAGTTTGCATCTTGAGAGCTACAAATTATCTCAGCTGTAATAAAGGCAAGACATTTCTGAATTTATTGCTAGTTCCTGACTTTTCAGATCCTTGAGAATTCAATAACGTGTTAGAATTCTGAAAAAAATTTTTCTTTCCTTCAGACAGATCCATTGTTGTTGTAAGTATTTTTATAGATCATGCTCATAATATTCATGTCTTGAGGTAAACAGGTATATTGCTTAATGAATTTCAGTTGTCTACAGACAGATTGTCCTGGACAGCCATGAAAACTGTGGTCTCATTTTACTAGTTATAGCTAAAAACTTATTTTCCTTAAGTCTTGTTTTCTAGTTATTTAGAGAAAACTACTAGCCCATAACACTTGAGTGGGAAGGATGTTTGTTATGTCCATGCCAAAGAATCAGATCTACAGTTTTCCCATATTTTTTCTTTCAGTCTTCATTCTGTTTCTCCTCCACATTGTTCTTATAGTACATACCATATTTTTTCAACATGTATACACAGAACTGATCAAACAAATCTCCACTCGTGCATCCTATCCTATCTTAACTTTGCAAAACGTGGGTCATAAAGTAGTATGCTTCAGGACAGATCAGAAAAAAAAAGAAGCAGCAGTTAAATGTGCACAGCACAAACTTTATTTCAGTGAATGTAGCAATGGAAAACACTGCAATTCACATTGTATTCACACAAATCACATGATATAATTAATTTATATGCTCTGAAAGACTGGCCTTTCTTTTCCTTGAAGCTGTTGAGTTTGTGTGATACAGGCTGTGGTAATATGATTAGCAAAATGGACAGTTGCATGAACAGCTACATGATGATGCAGAATAATTTCTAGATTTACATAGGATTGCTTTTATTTTGTTAAGAAACAGAAAGAATCAGTAGATACTTAATTGTTACAGCTAGTTTCTAACTCACAGTCTTTGAAGAGCAAAGACACAAGCCTAAATGTCAGATAAGTCAATGAGCTGCTCTGCATTCTTTGCACAAAGCAGCTTGGGCTTGCAGGACATGCAAATACATCACCTTACCAGGTTTCTGCCACTGAGCCATATGCTGTCTATATCTGTACATCACTTACACCCCAATTCAGCATTTAAGAATGCAGAATTCAAGCGTCTGTCCTCAAAAATAAGCTTTGTAACAACCAATCTACTGCTTAGCGAGCTGGCACTGAAAGCCATGAGCTCCTGAGTTTTAAGGACACTGGTTAGACTATTTTCTTTCCTTTTTAGATCAGAATTATAAGAGATACAAACAGAAAGAACGGTTCTTTTTGAATGCATCCAGCAAACATAGATAGTCTGAGGTGGGTTGAGAATTGGCTTACTGTTCTGAACTGAACTGGCTCAGAGGGTTGTCATCAGCGGCAGTCTGGTTGGAGGCCTGTGACTAGCAGTGTTCCATAGGGGTCACTGCTGGGTCTGGTCTTGTTCAGCACATTCGTCAGTGACCTGGATGAAGGGACAGAGTCCACCCTTGGCAAGTTTACTGATGACATAAAACTGGGAGAAATGAGTGACACACTGGAGGGCATAGACCTGTTGGAGTGCATCCAGAGGATGGCCACAAAAATTGTCCAAGAAATAGAATACCTCTCCTATGAGGACAGGCTGAGAGAGCAGGGGCTGTTCAGCCTGAAGAAGAGAAGGCTGTGAGGTGACCTGAGGGCAGCCTTCCAGTATCTAAAGGGGAGCTACAGGAGAGAAGGGGACAGACTCTTTAGCAGAACAAGAGCAACTGATTTCAAGCTCAAAGAGGCTAGATCTAGGTTGGATATAAGGAAAAAATCTTTTACACTGAGGGTGGTGAGGCAGTGGAAGAGGTTGCCCAGAGATGTGGTTGATGCCCCATCCCTGGAGATTTTCAAGGCCAGGCTGGATCAGGAACTGGGCAACTTGATCTAGCTGCAGTGTCCCTGTTAATTGCAGAGGAGCTGGACTAGTCAGCCTTCAGAGGTCCCTTCCAACTCTAGGGATTCTATGATTCTATACAAATCTAAGAGGAGCGGCTGACACACCAGAAGGTTGTGTTGCCATTCAGCAAGACCTGGACAGACTGGAGAGTTGGACAGGGAGGAATCTGATGAGATTTAACATGAGTAAGTGTACAGTCTTGATGTGGGGAGGAACACCCACATGCATCTGTAGAGGTTAGGGGATGACCTGCTGGAGAGGAGATCTGCAGAGAAGGACCTGGTTGTTCTGGCAGGCAAGGGGTTGGCCATGGGCCTGCCAGTTGTTCCTGTGGCCAAGAATGGCAATTGTATTTTGCGGTGCATTAAAAAGAGTGTGGTCAGCAGGTTAAGGAAAGTGACCCTCCACCTCTATTTTGCCCTGCTGGGATCTCATCTGGAGTACTGTGTCCAGTTTTGGGTTCCCCAGTTCACAAAAGACAGGGATCTTTTAGAAGGAGTCACAAACGTGATAAATGGCCTGGAGCATCTCCTGTATGAGGAAGGGCTGGGTGACCTGGGACTGTTCAGCTTGAGGAAAAGAAGACTGAGAGGGTGAGTAATTAATATTTATAAATATCTGAAGGGTGCTGGGAGGCAAACGGATGAGGTCAGGCTCTCCTTGGATGTTCATAGCAATAGGACAAGGAATAAAGCTTTAACATAGGAAATTCCATACAAACACACAGAAGAACTTTACGGTAAGGGTAATGGAGCAATGGAACAGGTTGCCTAGAGAGGCTGTAGAATCTCCTTCTATGGAGATATTCAAGACTCGGTTAGATGCCTACCTGTGTGACCTATTGGATTCAATGATCTCTTGAGGTTCCTTTCAACACCTGCAATTCTGTGATTCTGTGAGCTAACATACCGAGGTATATTGTATACTTCCCTATCATGTGCTCATGTTCAAACTTCCCTTTACTAATGGTTTTTCCAGATAGTTTTATCATATCTTCAACTGATGTGTCTTGAAGCACTTTTACTGAATCCAAGTACCTGGTGAATCACATTCCATAGAGTCTTTTAGCCTTTCAGTTATTGAGAACAGCAGCAGACAGACCTGCTGCTTGCTTTTCCCACACTGGTACTCTTACAAGACCTTTCCACCTCTACCTTAGCCCCTTTGCCTCCTCATCTGTTGTTTCTTCTTCCCCATCCCCTTGGACAGACCAAAGCAGGGAAATGGCTGAATTGGTTTGGTATGGCACAAAGGAAAGGTAAATATAAGGTGCTCTGCATGACTCTCTCCTGGAGATAGTCACCTTGCAGATCCTTCCAGAAAGCTTCCATGCCTAGCAAGGCACCAAAAGGTGCTTGACAGACCACACAGCACTAATTAATGACTACAGCATATCAGTGAGGGAATTATTAATTTTAAATTCACTGAAGGCTTCCAACTGTATGCATTAATTGAGATCTAGGGCCTTTCTGTTGTATTAGGCGCTTGCGGGCTTCGGGCTGTGACGCGGTAGGGCCCTCCCCTGGTGGGATAAGGGTCACTGACG
>JAOWBP010004700.1:52181522-52238085 GCA_028571105.1 Tragopan temminckii | reverse complement strand
GCTGCTCATCATATTGGTGCTCACCTCGGTAATTGGCCAAGCTATGGTCTCTCAGAGGAGGACGAACGGTTACGACAGCAGGCCTTTCCAGTGAAGACCAAAGGGTATGATCACCCTTCCTGGACTGAACCAGGGACCCCGTGGAAAAGCTTGCATGCTGTTATGGAAGAGAATGCAAATTAATATATATGTGTAAGGAGGGAGAATGCAAACATACTGGAGAAGGCACAAATCTGGCAGCTTCTCATTTTCTAAATGCAAGAAACTTCGTTTCTTCCATTCCTCCAACTGAGTTGAGTGAGGGTATTTATGGATTCAAGATTACTGTCTGGAACTTTTTTTTTTTTTCTTTTTTCCTTTGATGAGAAAATTGACAATTGTTCAGCTTGAGGAAATTAACAATTAACAGTTGAGCAAATAATGTCTCAATGTACAAAATCAATTCAGGTAGGAATTGTTCTAGCTGTCTTTGAGACAAGTAAACTCCAGCTGTGAGCGTTTAATACATCTGTTTTTACTTCTGAAGAGCCTAGTACAGTTAGGATTAAATGTGTCTTCTCCAAATGCCAGAACTCAAAGAGCTAATAACTGTGCAGGTGATAAGTGGCTCCTTACTTTTATTTTGCAGTACAGAATAGGATTCTCAGTTGTGGGCAGCTTACTTTTACTGCATGGAAGATACTATTCCTTCTAACACTGAAAAATCATAGAAACATAAAATATCCTGAGTAGGAACGGACCCATAAGGATCACTGAGTCCAATTCCTGGCTCCACACAGGATCACCCAAAAGTGAGATCATATCTCTGAGAGCATTGTCCAGATGCTTCCTGAATTTCTGCAAGCTCAGTGCCATGACTGCTTCCCTGGGGAGGCTATTTCAGTGCCTGACCACCCTCTTGGTGAAGAAACTTCAAGAGCTGAGTTAATGAGACTTGAAAATAATTCTAGAATAAGTCTACTTGGAAGTATTGTTCGTCCCATTATATCAGTTTGTCTGCAAAGTAACAACTTTCAACCTAAATTTCAAACACATTTATGATCCTGATTGCATCACATACCTTTAGAAATTTGACTTCATTGAAGGTAAATAACTTATTATGACATTTAATTATCATTGCAGATTAATGGACAGGGTCCAGTTAATAGTTCTAGTCTGTCCTAAGATACCATGATATAATCAAATAATTATGAAACCATATTAGCATATTCTTCATCATCTCTAGAATAAGTTTATTGATGATTAAATAAATAGTACTTTCTCTGATGTTGTTGTTTTAAATGATAGTATCAAGATAAATCAGACTTGATACTATGCTTTTAATGTATACAATAGGTTTAATTTAAGGAAAACTGTAAACTACTCTGTGAATGCTTTAGAAATGTATTTCCCCAAGGTTTGCTGAAATGTTGTTTGACCTGAGTGTTCACAAGAAGGCTTTGCTAGAACATGGGTCAGTGGGAAGTCTCATGGCTGAGCACTGCCTCTTTCATAAATGCCTTATTTAAGCAAAAGATAGTGAAAAACCAATATAATGCAAAAGACAGACTGGAAATTCAACAGCAGCCTGATTGCTGCATGAGGAGGATGCATGGTGTACTACACAGTTTTCAAGTTGTAATGCCCTTCTGTGATTGTTTAAATAGTCAGAAAACATGCAAGCTTTGCATACAGGGCAGAATTTTGTGTCACTGCCTAGGTTCCCATAGCTATCAGTGGATTAATACCTTGTCAGAAAGGGCATGTTAGGACTATCTCTTGCTGACATAAAAGTCTAGCTATGTCGAGGCTATTGAACAGGACTATATTTTCTTCAGAGAGATGAGACAACTCAACATGAGTTTAGGAGTTTCCTAAAAGGAGCATTGTCATTTCTGTGATAACACACTGACAACGCCACCAGCTACTGTAATACTTCATAACCATGTTTTACAGATTCTTAGGTTTAATAATTACTTTAAACTTACACTTTCTCACCACATCAATTGTATACTAACACATCTTTTTCCCTATGATTTCTTCCCAGAAAGAAATTCTTATGTGTTCATGTTTGTTTTCCTGTTGATCTACTTTGAAAAGCTGAACTACTGAGTATAAAAGACCATGCTGCTTGGTGACTTACAAAGAGAGCATGCTAATGAATAGAGGCAAGTGGAAAGTGGATCTACAGTTTCTCCAGGTGGGAAAGAGACAAAGTTTTTGTTCTTACTGAGATAACATTTCATTTTCATTTGCTTTTGGGAATTTTAAATGAGATCTTTCCTTTCAGGAAACTTCTGACAAAGTCAGAGAGAGAGAGTATCCTGCTTGATATTTGTACCATGGCCTCAAGCCACAATCCATTTTTTACACATAAAAACAAAAACAAAAAAGGAGGTTGTTGGTGATGAAATACCTCACTTGTTTGGCATTTTACATCAGTTCTTTTGCACTGTTCCGTAGTTAAAATTTCTGCTTTACATTTCTGCTATCTTCACCACTCCTGACCGTTTTTCTTTCTCCCTTCCTCCTTTTTCTGCTTCTATTCACATTATATTTCTTCTTCCTGTTTGGATTTATTACATTGTCAGTATCCATCTCCAAACTAGAAATATGTAGAAAATAAAGTAATTTGTCTTGGTCAATTCCCAGGCTGCAGAGCTTTTATTATTTACCTGATTTGTTATTATAGTTAATGGTATTACTACTTAGGCCCGCTAATGCAGCAGAAAAGCAAAATAAATTGATAGCAATAAGGAGCTTTTAGAGGCAATATTTAAGTAATAATGACCCCTGAGTCAAACATTTCCTGGCAGCTAATGACTTATTGGAAGAGTAGAAGGTCTAAAATACACCCAGGGGCTCCTCACCCAACCCACCATTAACTGCCAGGAAACACCCAACCCAGAGATTGCTAATGTTATTATACATCATAAAAACATAAAGAAAATCTAATTACCTTTTTGCTTGCTGGAAAGGTAAAAACTGAACTTCAAGTGATCATGGATTTTGTGCCCTATTTCTGCACTTGTGTTTTCCTAGGTGTTAAACACAGTGCATTTATCAAAACAGAAATTGATAATAATTCTTTTGGAGTCAACAAAGTTATTTGGCACTAACCATTCACCTCTATGATTAAGCCCAGGTACATCTCTTAGCAACACACAAATCATTATAAATATTTAAATGATCATAAATACAAAGACAACCCATCAGTTCAGTGAGAGCATAAAAGACACTGTGGCTTTAGACATCTTTCTGTATGTGTAGGCATTTTTGTACCAATACAGTATGAGCAAACATTTGGAAAGAGTATATGTGGTATTCTTAATGCCAGTCTCCACACAGTGAAAGTTGGAGATAAACATTTTAACATTTTGTGTTACTGAATAGGATAGGGAAATGGTTTGAGAACCAGCTCAGTTCTTATTCTAGAATAAAAATAAAAAGACTTTTTTCATGATTTCATTACCTGGTCATTAATAGTCTTTCTTTGATGTAGCTTCTCTTACATTTCAGATGCCTGCAATTTTTTTCCTTAAAACACTTCCTATGAGTTTTGTTCCATTTTACATTAACCTTTAGACATGACGCTTCCTTTTGCCTCTACCTCATCCATTTACTTCTTCCTGTTCTCTTTGTAAACAAATCTTACCTCTTCTGACAGCTGTCCTAATGTTCTTTGAGACAAAGCTTTAGTGTACTATGTAGGAAGGGGGGTTGCTGCAACAAAGGAGCTCACAAAGTATTGTGTTTGGATGGGAACTACTGCAGAACAAGCAGAGAGCTGGAGCTGTCACCTGCGAAATGGAAAGCAGGTTGAATAAAAAGTAGCCCATTTGGAAAATGCTACTCTTCTCCCTGCTGAATGACTGGGCATGACAGTTTTTCTGCTGTTTGCTTTATCTAGAGAACAGACTACACAGTACGGCTATTGCCAAACAAACACTTCCATCCACTACTGATATCATTCAGTGTGAAATTTCATGTGCCATTCTTTTCTAAATATTTTTCAGAAGTTTTATTTTTCACACGTGCATCTAAACCCACGTGAGTTCAAAATGAGTTCTTGAGTAAACACTTCTTGTGATTTTTATACCCCCTGCTAATTTGAAATGCTAGAGGGAAGTCAATAAATCGGTGAAAATCCAAGAGGAGTTATATGGTTTAAAATAGCATAAGCTTACTTAGGTTAATATAGCAGGCAAGATGGAAATGAAGAAGTAGCTCTGTAAGGTGCAGAATCACAGCTACAGAAGACAAAGAAATGAAGAGAAACTTAACTATAGCCTTTCACTTCTTGATTCTCTATCCTGATAAGCATATTCAGCCATGATTTACAAACAAAACACTACAGAAATGTCTTTTGACCAAAAACTGAGCTTGAAGATGCCAACATTCTTTCTTTCTCGTCACCTTACAAAACCCACCATGTTCAAACCAGCGCCCAGATCTTTTCTTGAGCACCTGGAGATCTACAGATTCATTCGCTAGTAATTACAACAGTGCAAATACTATTCATTAGTGATTTTGTAGTACAAAAACTTAACCTGTAATTCATTTTAAATGTTCTAACTGTGCTGTGCATGCTTCCTGTCATGCTTTATTTGTTCTAGAACACAGAGTCTTGCTTCTTCAGCACTGCAGGGTACATAGCAAAAACTCTAATATCACCTCTTTAACCCCAGTATAGACTTATCATCACACAACAGAGAGGGCCATTAACTTGGAAAAGTTAACAACCAATTATCTGTAAAAGCAATTGCTTTTACCACTAGTACTCTGTAAGTGCCTCTGTCATGTGAGCCAAAGGAGCCACTGCCCAAACTGTTGTCAGTCACAAGAGTTCATCACTAAGGGCAAACAAAGCCCTGAGTATGAGTTTCTCTCCCTACTTCTCTTTGCCATAATAATCTGTCACATTCTCTAGGAGCATTATCAATAATTTCTTAACTTGGTTCTTTCTGAGATGGCAAAACCATGAAGAAAAAGCAGTCTATTGCTGTCTTTACTTTATGCTTCCATTTAATTTACTACTTATTCCGCTAACTCTTTTTAGACACATGGGAAAATCACTGAACTCAGATCAAAATAATATTTTTTGCACATAAATTTGTAAGACTTAAAAGTCAAGTCTTATATAAAAATCTTTTCTTTGAACATGATGTTCTTTACTTTCGTTAGATTAGTATAAAGGGCTGGAACGAGTCCTGTTGATAGTGACAGCTACTTTTGATCACTGTTGCTTAAACTGCAATGACACTTACTCTAGGTCCAACTCCAAGGACACAAAGTTGCTTCTTGCTTTGGAATGACAGGCTCTGCATGAAAAATCACTAACACAAGGTGTCACTGCCAGGTTTGCTTAGTGCTGTAAATTAATGAAGTAGCTTTGTGCCTCAAGGAAATGTGAACAAGCAGCTATTGTTGATCACAAACAGAAAAAGAATTGGTAATTCTAAGTTGGTCTTCTGTGTTTATTCGTGCATTCCAACACTCACATTCTATTTCAGTGGAGACAGCTTGAAAGGCATAAAACCAAGTCCAAAGATGGGCTATGAAGATGGAGAAGGGTCTGGAGGACAAGAGCTGCAAGGAGAGGCTGCAGCCCCTGGGTTTGTTCAGCCCAGAGAAGAGGAGCTGAGAGGAGGCCTCATGGTGGCTGCAGATCTCATAGGAGATGCCAGGAGATGGTCAGGGGGTCAGGGAAAGACGGTGCCCCAGAGGGTGGTGGGCATGGCACAGCTCCCCAGGGCTGCAGGCATGGTCCCGAGCTGCTGGAGCTCAGGGAGCATTTGGGCACCGCACTCACACACAGGGTTTGGGTTTGTGTGATGCTGTGTGGACCCAGGGGTTGGATTCCATGGTCCTGGGTCCCTTCCAGCTCGGGATATTCTGTTTTCTGTGATTCTAATGAGGCACCTCCATTTCATCTGTTTCCCAGAGTAAAAGGAAATGTAAGTCTAAAGTTTTAATATGAATCAATAAATGCAACTATTTAATACAAACTTCTTTTCATTATTTCATGGAATGATGCCTTTATTTTAATTAAAAGTTGGGAAAAAAAAAAAAAAACCCACAAGAATCCTTTTAAGGCATTAGCTGTTTAACAGGAGACTTATTCAAGCTCACTGCTGTAAGCATGTATGAAGAGGGAAATTCCCACATGTAGTATTTTGGAAATTAGGAGATTGCTGAATTAATACAATGATTCAAAGCTGTTGGCTTTAAAAACAACACTGAAATAGAATGATCTACAGACTAATAAAGACTCTTGGGGGGGTGTGTTGCCTGATATATTTCCATTATTTAAAGGAATTGGAAATAGAAAACTTAGGTTGAACACAACTTAAAAGCAATCACTCACAACTTCTAATTCAACACTGTAAGAGAAAAGATTCCTTCTCTATCTTCCTCTCCAATAATTTATTTCAAGCAGGGTATTCATTGCAAATGACATTTCCCTGATGCCGTTACTATTTTCTCGCATAAATACATATTTGTTTCGGTGAGGAAAGCAAAATAATATGCAAGGGCTGCTCCAAAAGAAATGTCTCCTACATTATTATCTTGATCCTCAACGTCAAATATGGATATTGGTGGTATGAGGTTGAATGTTCCCAAGGGTTGAACTTTGCCCTGTGGTGTCTACAATGCATTTATGATAACTATCTCATAAGGTGCCAGAGGAGCTGATGAGGAGGGGTGTGCTATTTGACCTTATTCTTATTAATAAGGATGGGCTAGTCAGGCATGTAAAGGCTGGGAGCAACCTGGGATGGAGAGATCATGTGATGGTGGCATTCAATGTCTTACGTAGAAGAAGAAAAGCAGTATGTAGAATTGCTAACCTGAACTTCAGGAGAGCCAACAGTAACCTCTTCAAAGACTTACTTGGAGGCATTCCATGGGCTGGAGCATTAGAAGATAAGGGGGTCCATGAGAATTGGTTGTCCCTTAAATTCTACCTTTTCTGAGCCCAAGATTGATGCATTTCTAAGAGTAAGAAATCAGGTAAAGGCAGCAAAAGGCTTGTGTGGATGAGCAAAGAACTCGTGGATAAACTAAAAGAAAAGAAGAAGGTCAATGAAATGCAGGAAAAGGATCTGTCCACCTGGAAAGAATATAGGAATGTTTTCAGGGCCTGAAGAGATGCAACAAGGAAGACTAAGGACGTTTAGTTCCATCCTGGAAGTTAAGGATAACAAGAAATGTTTTTAAAGTATATCAACAGCAAAAGGAAAACTAAGGAAAATGTGGGGCCCCTCCTAAATAAGGTGGGTTCCTTGGTACCAGGGGATGCTGAGAAGGCAGAGAATCTGAATGCCTTTTTTTTGCTACAGTCCTTAATACTAAGACTAGCCCTCAGGAATCCCACACCCTGCACCTCGCAGGAGTGAGAGAGACTCTGGGTAAAGGAAGACCTCTCATTGGTCAAGGAGGATCCAGTCAGATAGCATCTTGCCAAAATCAATGCACACAAAACCATGGACCTAAATGGGAAGCACTATGCTTACTGAAAACTGCCAGAGGTAACTGCTGAACTGCCCTCTATCATCTTTGAAAGGTTTTGGCAAATGGGAGATATGCCTGAAGACTGGAGGATAGCCAGTGTCACTCCAGTCATCAAAAAGGGCAAGAAAGAAGATCCAGGAAACTACAGTCCAGTCAGCTTCAACTCCATCCCTGGAAAGGTAACGGAGCAACTTGTTCTGGATGCCATCACCAAGCAATTGGAAGAGGGTTATCAGGAGTAGTAAACATGGATTCACCAAGGGGAAATCATACTTAACCAACCTGATAGCCTTCTATTATGTCATCACTGACTGGGGATATGGGGAGAGAGTAGTGGATGTTGTGTACTTTGACTTCAGCAAGACATCAGCCGTCTGCCACAACATCCATATGTTGCAAAACTTACAAAGTATGGGACAGATGAGTCGATGGCAAGGTGGATTGAAAACTGGCTGACTCACAGAACTCAGAGGGTTGTCATCCGTGGCATAGTCTGTTTAGAGGCCTGTAACTAGCAGTGTTCCATAGGGACACTGCTGGGTCTGGTCTTGTTTAGCGTATTCATCAGTGACCTTGATAAAGGGATAGAGTCCACCCTCAGCAAATTTTTTTTTGATTATATAAAGCTGGGAGGAATGGCTGGCACACTGAAAGACTGTGTTCCATTCAACAAGAGCATGAGCCAGTCAGGTGTTCCTACAGCCAAGAACATCAACTGTATTTTGGGGTGCATTAAAAAGAGTGTGGCCAGCAGGTTAAGGAAAGCGACCCTCCACCTCTATTTTGCCCTGCTGGGACCACATCTGGAGTACTGTGTCCAGTTATAGGCTCCCCAGCTCAAAAAAAGACAGGGATCTTCTAGGAATCCAGCAGAGAGCCAAAAGGATGATAAAGGGCCTGGAACATCTGTATATGAGGAAAGGTTGAGTAACCTGGATCTGTTCAGCCAGCAAGAAAGAAAACTGAGGGAGAAACTGATTAAAGTTTATCTAAAAGGAGGTGAGGGGCAAACGGATGATCAGGCTCTTCTCAGTGGTGTGTAGTGATAGAATAAGGAGTAATGGCCCAAAATTTGAGGATAGGAAGTTCCATATAAGTGTGTATAAGAAATTCTATATGTAAGGGTGATGGAGCACTGGAACAGGTTACCCAGAGAGGTTATGAAGTCTTCCCCTCTGGAGAATTCAAGGTCCGTCTGGACGCCTACCTATGCGATCTATTGTAGAGTACCTGAAGGGAGACTGGACTCAATGGTCTCTTGAGAGCCCTTCCAAAACCCGCAATTTTGTGATTCTGTGAACATTCCATTCTATGTTGTTGCCATGCAACAGATGACAGCAGAGGGACAGTCTGACACAATTGCATCTGACATTAATATGCATATGAATATGCATGAATATGCAAAGGTGTGGATCTGAATTACTCCATGTGGAAAAAAATTGCACACGCTGACATTCATTGATAGTTGCTGAGCATTTATGGAGATCAACCACTGAGTATAGTGAGGCAGCAGCTGGTGGGTTTCAGCAACGGCAACGGTGGCAGTCAAGACAAGCCACGTTCTGAACAGCCATAGAGATTGTTGTTCAGGCAGCACAGAATCATTAAGGTTGGAAAAGACACTAAGATCTTCTAGTCCAAGCATCAAATGTGAGTCAAGCAGAGGATGGTTCCACTCCATCGACCTCTGGGTTGTGGGTTCACTATGCTTTCACTGTGCCAATCTGCTATGCAAGTTCTTGTTCATCACTGGTGAAAATGCATAGCTAATGGTGGTGACTATATTAAACAACAGTGTCTTGTAGCTGAGAATTTGGTCTATCAAATAGTGTCATTTATTGCAGCTTCCATGGAGGTAAGTAGGTGGCATTACTTTCAAAGTAAACTATGCATATTTCCTCTTCTTTTCTTAAAGGGAGAAAGTGTGAGGTTTTCCACATAAGAGCTAAATCTCCATTCTTTATCATTTCCTTATCATGTTTACCAGAGTGTAGAAGAAATTCAAAGTTCTGGTTCATTTGGATTCTTCACTCCTTGCAGTAGAAGATTAATATCCTGAAACATGCTTGGAGGTCTGATGAAGAACTGCTTCAGTTATAGCAATTTGCAGGTAAGCAACTTTTCGTAAGGTGAGAATAAGATACTCCAGTTAATACTCTGTTAGTATGCTGTTAATGCAAACTGTCATTGCAAGATGCCCTTGCTGAATTTGATAAGAATTGCAATATGGTAAAATAGGTTTTGATACTGATAGTTCTTATAATTGCTTTTTCCTTCTTCTAGTCAAGGGAAATCTGTACTAAGTGAAATGTGTCCATGCAGGGTAAATGAATCTCACCAATAAAATCAAATATATTTTCTCCCTCACTGCTCGCCTGCCTTCAGCAGCCATTCTTACGTAGCTTTCCCTTGAACCAGAGCACTCCTCTTGAGCTCCTCTGACATATTCCCAAGGATCTACAAAACCTGGAGACTTTCAAAACACCTGAAGCCTGCTTCAGGTTTGTACCAGAGAGCATAAGCAGAGCCTTGTGGAGTACTTGTGTCCCAGGGGGACAGGGGAGAAGAGCAGCCAGCAATAGTATCCTGATTCAGGTGTATCAGGCCATATCAGATAGACCAGCAGTATGGAAAGTACAGGCAATGTACCATTTGAACATACGTATATATGTATTTGTATACATTTTTTGAGTGCCAGTGCTATGCTTTGATGCAACCCCTATCAGTCATCTGCAGATCATTACCTTAGGGTGCAGAATAACCATGCCACATCATTTTTAAACACAGGATGAACTGGGTCTACCAAGTAGCCAGAGAACTTTGGTGGTAACCATGGCTACTCCATGAGTGGAGTCTTTCAGCACCCACTCATCTATGCATTTACCTCAAAGAAAAGCAAGGCTGCAGGTAGAATTCACTACATTCAATACTGAAATCATAAAGTCTCTGACAATAAAGAGCACCCCCTCCCTCTCCACACAATCATTCTGAAAGAGGCGGAGAATTCAACAGCTTCTGCTAAATAGCACAGGGTATTTGAATATAAAAGGAAAGAAACAGTAAATCAGAACCCAAAACCAAACAACGTATAAAGCTGATAAATTCAGGATTCAGACCAGAAAACAAAGCAATTGATCAAAAAATCCCAAGCACCTTCTTATGCAGATCAGAGTTCTCACAGGAGCCTATCAACACTTCATGAAAGCAATCCTGTGCTCACAAATCAACTGAATTTCAAAGACAGAGAAGAAAAAGTGAATTTTAAAGCAGCTGGTAGCAAAAAGACTTTGTTTTATAGTAAGAGCTCCACCAGGATTGCTGTATTTTGTAACTGCATATCTTCTTACACCCAAAGAAAGAGGAGTCCAGCTTAGGCATTTCAGGGGTGTGCTACATGCTACCAAATCCAACCAGACCTTCTGCACAGTGGGCTGTGCCTGGCTGTCTGTTATTGACAACAGACCAGTGCTGGTGAAACTCTGCTGTGGGTTACACTCTGAAGCATGGGATGTACAGAAAGGTATTTCAAACTGTAGAAAACATTTACTCTTCCTATTCTTCAGAGGCCAATATGAAATGCCTGTCACTGAAACCATGGGCTGAAGGAAAAACAGTATAATTTAGGTCTGTGCGTTCCCACTGCAGTAAGAGGAAACTGGATGCTTTAGGGTTTGTTTATTTGCATGCCAAATGTTTTTTTTTATTTCCCAGTGTTTGCCCTTCAGTTTTAAGATCTGTGGAGAAATTGTGTGGAGATTGTCATTAACTGTCAATGTATATATGGGCTTTAGTCTCCAGATGTCATTTATATCATTAGGGCAAATCTGTACATATTGAGCAGAGGTACGTCTGTTTGGATGTCTATGTCATTACTGGTCTGAAGCTTGGAAGTTAACCTGAAGACATGTTTGGTCTTTTAAGTCTGGCTGTATTGTACTGCTGACACGAAAACAATTGTGTGTCAAGGACCATTAGGTCAATGTAATTTTGCCTGTGACTGCAGGGAGTCTCACAGTACAGTATATCTTGTACCTGGAGAAATCTTTTTGCCTGCAAAGTTTTGTCACTGCTGATAAACACTAATGAAAATTGGCTCTGTTAGATAGTGAATTTGCCCAGGGACTTTTAAGTACGTTGATAAGTGTGAATATCCTGACTGTGCAATTAGAATAATTAGAATACAGGTAAAGCAAGTAATTTGCCCAGTAGTAAGGCCATGGTAACAAAGGAGAGTGGGTAAGGAAAAAGTCCTACAAGGAAAGTGTTTCTTATAATCTGGCATTCAGGTTCAAACGTCAGTCACTCTGCTCACTGAGACACATATTCTTTTGATGGGATATTTTATCCCAGATAGCCTATAATTAGTGTGATCAGTGCAGCACTGCCCAAGCAGGTGGTCAGTTTTATGGTCAGGATGTAAATGGGGGAGATCAACTGAGCCTGGTGCACCAATAAAGAAGGTGATGGGAACCACACCACTGTCATGATGTAGTTTATTTTAGTCAGAATTTATGACAGGCATTTGGGAAGTAAAGCCAATGCAAAAGTATCAGCTGTGTAAATATGCTTGAAGTCAGTGAGAGCTAGATGTAGGCAACTACTATCAGAATCAGGCCACCTTTCCCCTGCTCCGTTAGAGAGACCACGCTGCTTCTTTATCTGCCCTGTTGTTGGTGTTTTAACATTTAATAAGCATTAATTAAGGTCTGTGGAGCACTTTGAAGACTCAGAGGGCATTGTATAAGCTTAAGTATCACGATGAATGAGGGGCAATACAAAATTGCACTGCCAAGAAGGCAAAAAAATGACAGTAATGTATTTAGGTAATACTGCAGTAGTGTTACTTGTTGAAAGTCAAAGAGAGAACCAGTACCACTGTGTTAACTACCACTGTGATTAAAATTCGAGAGGATCTCTTGGCCAGGTACCCAATTCAAGACATAAAGCTTTAACAGCTAAGGGTCCTGTCTGAGAGGTTTTATACTGCAATACTCTGAAGAGATGAAAACAATACAGAAAGTTTGTTAAAACAAAACTTTAGAGAACCTTGGTAGAGAATATACACTTTAATGAGCTTTTATTTCTCTTTTTCTGATGTATTTCTCTGAGAGGCTGTTTCTGAAGAGTGGTGCAGTGAGAAATTTGTAGTTTCACATCATCTCGACAAATCTTGGCAGACATAAAAACATGAGTTTGTTGCACTTATATGCAAATACATTCGTTTATTAATTTATTCCTTGGCTATTTCAGAGTTTGATGGTAGAACTGTTTGAAAAAATGGAAATCCTTATAAAATAACTAGAGAGAAATGGCAAAATATTCCATGAATTTTAGCTGTATGTGTATCTTTGCTGTTTTTTTTGTTTGTTTGTTTGTTTGTTTTTGTTTTAATCTTGCTACATGCAGCATTGCTCAGAGACAGTAATAACTTCCAGAGGCAGGATTATCTTTTTGCTCTGTAGTTCTACAGAACCTTGTTTTTACAAATCCTGGTGGATCCCTACAACTTGCAGGCAATAATTCAAGGTGTGCACATGAAGTACTGCAAGCAGCATCTAAGGCACCACACTGCAGATGAGATGTACTTCATTTTTACAATTTGAAAAATCAAGAGCACTGAAATCACTTCTCTTCCAAAATCTTTTCATTTCTACTTTTCAACATCTCAAATTAGAGGGAAGTAGAGCTTGGAAAAATCTCGGAGTCACTCAAAGGCTGGAATTCAGATAGTTTGAGAGAGAGAAATGGTTATCATTATAGACCAAGTCAAATAAGACCAGTGAATCTACCAATATACCAATTTCCTTCTTTTCCTTTCATCTTTTTAATTCACTGTACTATATAAATTCCAATATTAAAAGTGCTTATTAATGTACTGGCCATTCTACTTTCTGTTTATATTCAGAGAGTTCCTTGCAGGGTTACGTGAACAGAACACTTGTATTCTTTTCTCATTCATTCATGAACACAGCTAGGAGAATGAGTTAGGCCTTGTTCTCAATAAAACAGCTGGAAAAATTATCATCTTAGAATCCTTAATTCTGAAGAAACGTAAAGGGCAAACCTTCACTTTCAAGTTCCAAGCCAGTTATAATGCTTTAATTGTCACTAGTAAATGGTCCAAATTAAGATACAACGAAGAGATGATAAATATAATGGTCTTGAGACAATACATCCTATTTATTTTTCTTCTTCCAATAAGAGTCTGAGTCACATCCTGAAGTCAGCCTTCAGCGTCCCAAAGTGAACACAAATTACTGAACCTTTTGCATATTGCTTTTTCTGGTGTCTACAGTGTAATACACACAAAGCAGCATTACTACCTGATGTGGGAAGCGGAACAATTTCTGTTCTTGTTTATGTTTGTGCAAATATGAAATGTAACAAAATTAGTTATATCATCTATTTTATCATTATTCCTTTTGGCTTTTAATTCAGATTCTTCATCAACAATTCAAAAGAAGAATATGATCTTGCTTAACTAAAAACCACCATTCACTTATGAGACGGTGCTAATAGCATCTAAAGTATCACTCTGGAGATGTGCTTTATTTCTACAATTAGAAGAATCAAAAGAGCTATAAACAGAATTATTCCTATATCCTTTCATTTCTACCTTTAAAGTTTTGCTAATAAGTTGTTCAGAATTAGAATTCATAATAGTGTATTTCCAAATAAAACCTCAGACAGACCTTCTGTGCATCTCCTTTCTGTCTGTGACAATGCTGCCAGAAGAATATTAGTCAATTCACAACATCAATAGAATTTTCAGACTCTTCAGGACACTGCAGTGTAGGCATGAAAAACATAAGAAAATTTCAGTGCTAGTGGTCTCCAGTTAGAAATATACATTTGGATGAGATAAATACTATAGCAAAAAAGAAGATAGATGGCAGGAGAAAAGTGAACATATATTTTAGGCTACAATATATTTTTGTCTTCACCTTCTGCAGATAGTCTTGCAAACATTTCATTTCTGAAGCCATAGCATCTTAAGAGCAAATGATTTTTACTTCTGATAAACTAATGTGTACTTACTATGGTGTCCTGGTTTCAGGCAGGACAGACCTGATTTTCTTCGTGGTGGTTTGTATGATGCTTTATTTTGGCCTTAGGAGAAAAACAACATTTTAGTTGTTGCTGAGAAATTTTGCATAGAGCCAAGGATGTTTCAGCTTCTCATACTATCCTGCTAGAGTGGGGGCTGGGGAGTACAAGGAGCTGGAGGGACACAGAACCAAGCCAGCTAACCCAAACAGGTCAAAAGGATGTCCCATACTGTATGACATCATGCAGGATTATAAAATTGGAGGGAATTAGCCAGAGGACAGGTGCTGTTCAGGGACTAGATGGGCATCAGTCAGCAGGTGGTGAGCACTGCGTTGTGTATTGCTTGTTTTGTAAATATATATACATATATATACGTGTATATATATATATATATGTATGTGTATTGCTTGTTTTGTAAATATATATACATATAAAGTTATCATTACTATCATTTCTCTGTTCCTTTTCTGTTCTAGTATACTGTTTTTATCTCAACACACAATTCTAGAGCATCATTTCTAAATTCTTATCACCTGTTCCCCTCAAGATGTCCACCACCCAGGAAGGAGTTTGTGAAACAGTTGTAGAGCTTCTAATTCATCTGAACAAGTGAATCAAAACCTGCCTAAGCATCCAGCTGCTTGTGGAGACAACGCTTGTTCAATATTAAGATCTTTCTCTGGTGTTGTTTGTTACTAACTTTACCTTTATTTATGTTAAAATGGGACACACCTGTTTGCCTGTGGAAAGACTGTGAATTGGCTGAAACTCCTCTCCCTGCAATGGAAAGGAAACCTCAACCACAGAAAGACAGCCTAATGCATCTTCTAAGACCAACATTTTTAACATGAAATATCCTGCTATTTTGGGCAATGAAGCTGTGAAGGGTCTAGAGCACAAATCTTATAGGGAGTAGCTGGGATTGTTCATTCTGGAGGAGGGGAGGCTCAGGGGAGTCCTTTTCACTCCCTAAAACTTTCGGAAAGGAGGTTATGGAAGGTGAGGGTCAGCCTCTGCTGCCAGGTAAAGCAATAGGTCAAGAGAGAGTCTCAAGTTGTGCCAGAGGAGGTTCAGGTTGGGTATGAAAATTTATTCTCAGAAATAGTGGTGAGATATTGGCACAGGCTGCCTAGGGACATGGTGGAGTCACTGCCCTTGGAAGTGTTCAAGAAAATGGTAGATGTGGTATTGAGGGACATGGTTTAATGCGCATAGTGGTGATCGGTTGACAGTTGAACTTGATGATCTTAGAGGTCTTTTCCAACCTTAATGATTACACAATTCTATTATTCTACTCTTTTTAAATTTATTTATTTTTAATTTTCCCAATGCTTTCCGCCATCCCACTGGAATAAGGGGAGTGAGCAACTGACTGTGTAGTGATTAGCTGCCTTCTGGGTTAAACCACAACATATGGTCTGCTTCATTTGCTTCAAGCCCATTCCATAGCTAAATTGTACTGTGATTTCTTGCTTTTTCTGCCTTTAACAGCATCTGAAGCTCCAAAATCAGCCCAAAATGTTGAGATAAAGAAAGAATATGTATACGTGCTTACAACTCATGCTGGTGAGCTTAGGAAAAAAAAAAAAAAAAAGCCAACCATAATAACAATCAAAGGTCTGAAAAGCTTACTCCAAAGAAACAAAAGCTGTGTGTTTATGGAAATCAATTTTTTTAGTCACCCAAAGAGCAAAGTCAACTTGACATTGCAAGAAGTCAAAAAACACATCTAACATCTATAACACAAGCTTTCACTTCAGCAAACAAAATCTTTTCAGACTTTCCATGTTTTAACGAACTATTTTTGAAAACATAAAGGCATCCAACAGAAGGTAAACACTACAGTATACCAAGAAACAGCAGGGACACAACTTGTACCTTACTTGTACTTGCCAAAGTAATACCTAAATGATGCAATATGCATAATTAGCTTCAAGGCGTCATGAACTTGGCTTAACATTTTATTGGCAAAGCAGTACAACTCTCCATGATTTCAGCAGAAGTACAATCTAAGTCTTAGAAAATGAAGATGAAATGAATTTTCAAAGAGCACAGGAAGGCCATAAATGTCATGATGGAAAAAGCAGTTACTGTGCTCAAGAAAGACAGTAAATGAGGATGTGGTCATCAGTGAACAGGGAAAAGAATACAAAATGAACAGCAAAATAATAAATGTCATTTCAGCAAATAATGCAGGGGACTTCTTCAGATGCACTAATTTCAGAGGGCTGGAGCACCTCTCCTATGAGAAAAGCTTGAGGGAACTGGGCTTGTTTAGCTTGGAAACGAGAAAGCTCCAGGGAGACCTCATCATGGCCTTCCAGTACTTGAAGAGAGCATATAAACAGGAAGGGAAACAGCTGTTTATGAGGATGGGATAGTAATAGGACAAGGGGGAATGGTTTTAAACTGAGACAGGGGAAGTTTAATTTAGATATTAGGAAGAAGTTTTTCGCACAGAGCGTGGTGACACACTGGAGCAGGTTGCCCAAGGAGGCTGTGGATGCCCCATCCCTGGAAGCATTCAAGAACAGGCTGGATGTAGCTCTGGGCAGCCTGGTCTGGTGGTTGATGACCCTGCACATAGCAGAGGGTTTGAAACTAGATGATCATTGTGGTCCTTTTCAACCCAGGCCATTCTGTGATTCTATGAATTCCAGAAGTACTGCATCCAGTCCTTGGTACAACAACTAGAAAAAATGCAATGAAACTTTTGAAAGAGCCTGAAGCAAGATAAATGCTAGATGGGGCTGCGGGGGCAACCCTCACTTGAGTAGGGATCTGCTCAGGTGAGCTCTTTGTTCACACAGATCCCATAGAAAAGCTTTGCATTACCTCCAGTAAATCTGTCACCCTTCATAGGTACCTTATCAGTTCCTCAGTCCATATAAGCTGGCATTGTTCTTTATGTCTGCAGAATGCAGCTTTCCATCACGAGACCCACTCTCTACCGACATCTTCAGGAAACAGGTGTTTTGTGTTGTCACTGTAAAGCAATATTCTTATCTATGAATGCACGAGTATGCAGTGCTGGGGAATAGTGATGGAAAAAATGAAAATAGTTTTTGTACGTGCTTGCACATGTTTACAGAGACACGCATGGTCCAAGTTGCCACTGCTTCAGACTAAAGATGGACAAAATCAGCTCTTTCTTGCTCAAGGTTCCACGTTTCTGCTTTCCTACTCCCATGTGCTTTCTTGCCAGTAATAGATTAAATTAGAGATTAACAGAATTGTAAGATTTCTGTAATGATAATGGGAAAGTGGTTATGTTTCACAGTTAGGAATAGAGGAGAACATTGTATTCTATCAGACAGTGGTTTCTGTCAATTTGGCAACAACTCTTATAGGGCAATTCCTTGCAACTGTTCTCGTGTTTCTGTTGTTTTCAGGGTTGATTAGAGTAAGATTCAGAGCAAGGCTAGGCAAAATGAAAAACAATTTATATTCATAATAAAATCTTAATGTCCTAATAGAGATTTAACACTGTATTTTTACTGACTTTGCCCCCCCCTTTTTTTAATTTATTATGTGAGATGTCTTTTTTGCTTGCAGTATTTTTCTTAGGCAAACAGTTTGCAGATCTTAACAGTCAGTCAACAACAGATTCAGATGTCAGCATTTCATAGGAACTAACTGAGAAGCACTGCAACTGTATGAATATAATAATATGTATTTGGCTGAGAAATCTGTACACAAACACACATAAGTTAAAAATTATCTCAGGATATTTTTATTATAATTCCTGATTATCTCAGGATCTGTAAACAGATCCTGTAGCCAATTATGTCTTCTTTTATAAAAGGACAACAGTCTATGATCTCAGTTAAAATGAAATACATGCCACCTTGGCCACAAAAAGGTGAAATATAGCTGGAGTGTTCTCCGTTACTCCATGACATCCACACGCTTGTTTCTTTATCAAAATCCTATCTTCTATTTTCAGAAATGTTTGTGTCTCCATAGCTCTTTCCCTGTAAACTTCCCAACTCAACACTGCCATCTCCTGGGGAAACACCGTGCATTCGTTAGCTTTTCTCACACACACACAGAACACACACAAAGTGATTAAAACTATTAAATATAATCTCTGAAGAGATTTCTAGCAGTTAGCTGAAAAATACTGCCTTATATGGAAGCCAGAAGTCGTATGATTAACTCATCTACCATGAAATTACAAAACAATAATACTCATTTTGGAAGCTTCTAAGCACTTCCCAGCACCATTTTGTTCTCAAAAGAGAATACTCTCTTACAAAACTTTAAATGTGGAATATTAAGCATATAATACTATACCTTACTAAATATATATACACATGCAACATAATTATGTATTATATAAACTGAATCAAAATAAAGCATTTGTTTTGATATTTATGGAATGTTTTTACATAAGAAAAAAATGAAATTGTTAAACCCTAGTTTCCTCTGGTTTTTTTGTAAAAACTGCACGTTTCTACAAAATATTTCTATTTTTCACAGACTGAAATTTCTTGTGGATTTCTTCTTTCCAAAACCTTCATTGTATGCTAAAACATGGATGAGTGCTAACAGAACATCTCTTGTCAGGTCATCATCCCAAAATGTGGCATGTTTCAGGTCAGCACATGACATCTTTAAAAGGTGATAGAACTGCAAAAATACATTATGGTAAAATAAATAATAGCCGTCAATTTTCTCTATTTTTCAAAATGTGAGTGATCACACATTTTCCACATCACACCACTTAGGGACAGACTATTTTATCCTGTTTGTTTTGAAGTCAGTGTTTCTAGTCTAATGGATCGGCTGACCCCTCACCTGATTCAAGAGCTATTGTACCCAAGATGCAGCCTAGAAACATTTTGGTTTGTATTATGCTATGCACTGCTGTGCTTCATGATGTTCCAAATGTACTGACATGCACAGCAGCCTCAAAAGCTGTGTTCTCAAGTGGTGTTCCCTCATATCAGAAGTTGTTGCTTTTTCCCTATAAACAGTAACTTGTTTGCTGCCTCACCAAGATCAGTCTGAAAGGGACAGTTAGGAACAGGAATTCTGTTATCAGTTTACTGGTTTATATTCCTTAGGTTTTTGCATACATAACACATTTATTCCCTTTTTGTCATACAATTTTTCCTAACTTATCAGGTTGCCTGTGAATGCAGATACATTCTTCCTTCTGGAACCTGAGATAGGACATCTGAACGTTTTGATGGCAAAAGACAACCCAGTCTGGAGTCTGATCAGGAAATCCAAAAACATGCTATTCTCTCTTCCCTGCTCCTACAGCTAAAAAAAACAACCAGGGCTGAATCAGAAAAAAAAGACCTCGTCAAAACCACAACAGTTAAAGAACCATGAGATAAAGTAGACTGTGAAGTCCTGAAAGAGAAACATGTAGGAATTAATGGGTGTCAAGCAGTGTTTGATGCAGCTTATCTGTCCTGATCCATGAGATACATGGGAGTAACATGCTGCCATGAGGATTTCAGGATCATAAACACAGTCTTCAGAGTAATATCTATGCAGCAAATACCAGCAAGGAAAAAAGCATGGAATTAGCACTACTTTAGAGATACTGGAAGGATCTGCTGACATGTAAGTTATTTCATACAATTGGGTTATACAAGAAACAGCCCTCACCACTCTGGCTGTAACACTGATCTTCAGCAAGATGTCTGAAACAATATTCCAGGCATCTTTCACTGTGTGCCGCTCTAACTGGCAATGTGGTACTTGGATGACATGTCGGAATGATTGCAGTTGTGGTGGGCAGTCACAGTTACACAGTGTCAGTGCAACTCTTTTGGAGGGAGGGCTCTCTCACTGCTAACCAGAAATGGCCTTTGTCTAACATTTTTTAATATTCACCCATGTATTTAATTGGAAAAAAGAAAAAAAAAAAGAAAAAAAAAGAAAAAAAAAAAGAACAGTTTAAAAGTCAAGCAAAGGAAAAAATAAAACCAAAGCATACTATACAAACATAAAATACAACTACACATTTTAGTTATTTTTACACCTAGAATTTCTACCAGCCAGTTAGGAAGCTGATGTTTCACTCAGATTTGGAAGGGCAATACATTTGGTGTGGAACTCCGGTTCCTTCCCAGCTTCATTTCTTTATTTCACTGCAGTACCAAAGGGACAACAACAGTCACAGGCAAGCCATGACATAACTTAAGACATTTAGGCAATTAGTTACAATGAAAGAATGTACCTGAGCTGGGGCTGCTCTCCCGTGAACAAATGAGGCCACCCAATGGACTGCAGGGCCTGTTTTCACATGCCTGGACTGCTGGCTAAGAGAAGCAAATGTCCAGGGTGTTTCTGTTCCAAAGGAAGATACCATGGCAGTATTGAATCTGGAGGGAGAAAGGAGAGAGGTATGTACTCTTAGAAAAAAAAAAAAAATCTGCTATCTAATATATCAAGATAGTTTTTCTATGTATGTTTAACAGTAGGATCAAGGAAAAAAAAAAAAAAAAAAAAAAAAAAGAACAAACAGGAGCTAGCATTTGGTTCCCTCATCTGTTTTCTGTCACACCATCCACAAGTGGCCCTTAAAGCCACTTCTTTTCTTTTCTGTCTGCTGTGTATATATATAATGTGGAAAGTCTCCAGGGATGTGCTTCTTGTATACAGCTTCAGTTTTTGACAAACTGTCACTTCCTGAAAAAGGAAAAATACATCTATATCAACTTTTATTTGGAAAATTGTCCAACTCCTCCGACTGTGTCAGAAAAAGAAGTAATGAAACTGAGATTGGATAATTTCTTTGCCTTTTGCAAATCCAAAATTCTCTCTGAGCCTGAGTGAAAACATAAGACTCAACATCTGCAAGGCAAAGACTCTGTACTTACGCTCAAGACAGAAGTAATGCTATTTTTTGTTTTTTTGCAAGTCTTCTCATATTGACCACTAGGACACCAGCAACAGTTGTGGTTACAGTGCAGCATATTGGACATAGCTGCCCCAAAGCCAAACAAGACAATAATTAGCTCCAAGGGGCAGCTTACAAAGCTGCAAGGCTTGGAGGGGAAGAAAACACTTGTAATAATTCTTCCACCAAAATCAGTCATGCATGATTGCAAAGAGTTGCAACAAAGAAAATCACCTTCCACAACTACGTGACATGATCTAGTATTTTAAACACTTTTAAGATACAAAGGTTCAGTCATTCTAGACTTCTGCAGACAGCATCAAAATTTAGTCTGGAGGATTTTTCAGTTGCTCATGGTCACAGCAGAACTTGTTTCTCAAGCTAAGCAATGTATCTTTAAACAAACCACTATCATTTTAAACTAGTGAAAACAAGGGTTTTGCAAGCAGTATAGTACCCGTGGTTGCCAAAGTTAACACTGCAAATGTGCTACATGCAACATCTGAGTTTATAAACAGATCTGTATGTAACACTGTGCTTTACCCATCCAGGAGTCCGTGTTCTAACACAAGACTTCTCCTTTACAGTCGTTATAATGAATATTTTAACAGCCTTTGTTTGAGAAGTATTTACAGAGCTCTCAAATCTTTTAATAGGAAACATGTCTGTATGCCCTCATCACTTTGGTATGGAGGCTGAAGAATATGAAGGCTAGATATCTCAACTATCAAACAATGATCCAAGGATAAATATCCTTATAAAATCTAATTATAATGGACTTTCAGAGATCAGATTTTTGCTCCTGTTAGCTAGTTGAAAGTAAGTGAGAAAAAAAAATTAGAACTTTTTTTCTTGTACTTGTTAGAAACTCCAATTTGTTTTATGAAATCAGGAATCTTGATGATGACTCTAGACAGAGGCTTCTGGGAACCAAGTGTGTTAGCTTTAGATAAAATATCAGATATTATGTTTTGAATCGGGAGCTTTGTATATTATTCTAGTTATGATGTATTGAAGATACAGTATGTATGATGATCAGGATTATAGTGAGAAACGCACAGAACTCCAGACTAGTATTTTTCCTTTCAGTTATGGATTTCGTCGCCAAATTTGACATCAGAACTGTTCAGCAACCAATTAGAACTTCACTATAATCTTAAAAATGACATAATTATTTACAACCCAGTAAAAGACATTTTGGAGCATTTCCCTTAAAATTTGTACCCTCCTGTGATTGTTTTACATCAGTCCAGTTAAACAATAACAGTACAGCCAGGCAAGGAATAATGTAAATCCAGAACAAAATACAAATTGAAACAACCTCATGGAATCTTCATAGACCATTGAAGAAAGCTGTTCACACAGAACAAATCACTTCAGTATTCGTCGTCTCTACCATTCAGTCTGTGTGGCACCTAGTTGCCTGATACTACTGAATCAGCTGCAGTCATAAGGAAGCACAAAACTGTGCTTGTTGGTGGATTTCAGAGCACCAATTGCACACAAAATTCCTCTGAATTCATTGCAACAAGTTCATATACGTAGGAAAGATTCTGGTTTATCAGGTTTCATGTTGTTGATGTTGCCAGCACTCAGGCTTGTTTTTCCTGGCATCTTCTGCATGTGGTGAAGCAGAAAAACCTGACATCTGCATTGATGTTGTTGCCAACTGAAGTATCCCCAGTGACACAATTGGATGTGACATCCAGATGAGATGAAAATACTTATCACCCCCTTATGCCCTCTTTTGGGTCAATTTGCTCCAGAATTCTTAGCTGTTTGGAAGTTGTGTCTGAGCAGAACGTAGCACAGGTGCACATACGTAAACAGTGCTCCTTTCAAACTTCCTCATCCTGAAGCAAATACAGCACAGAATTACAGAGTATTCAGAGGAAGTACCATAACATTAATGTGATTACCATGGATGGCACATTTCTACCAGGACACATTAAGAGGAATTACTTTAACATGGCACTGCTCTATCAACTGGAATAATGTTTGCATTCTATTTCCATAGAAGACGCCTCTTAATATAATTTCAGATTCTCAGGTGGTTGTTTTTTGTTTTGCCAAATGTCATTTTCAGGAAGGCTTGCATTTTACTTCTACGTGTGTAGTAGTTACAGATTGAGAAAGGGAAAAGGAAGTGGAAAGGGAAGGGAAAGGGAAGTGGAAAGGGAAAGGGAAAAGGAAGTGGAAAGGGGAAGGGAAAGAGAAAGAGAAGGGGAATGAGAAGAAGAAGGGAAAAGGAACGAGAAGGGGGAAGGGAAAAGGAAAAGAGGAAGGGGAAGAGATATAACAATCACATATATAACAAGGAATTCTAGTGACAATGTCTAGATATTTGTTCAGTGTTTTTCCACTGGGCAAAAGCCACTAAGATTTTCTGAAATAATCAGATAAACTAATTA
The DNA here is from genome assembly GCA_028571105.1 of Tragopan temminckii. Lineage (NCBI taxonomy): Eukaryota > Metazoa > Chordata > Aves > Galliformes > Phasianidae > Tragopan > Tragopan temminckii. The sequence continues at coordinate 52,214,268 of JAOWBP010004700.1, read as the reverse complement.
GAATATGAATTATTAAACATTAACTAATCACATGACATAACTTGCAGTGCAAAAAATTAAAATGTTACTGTTATCACTTTGAATGATCTCTTCCACACACGCAATTATTTTCTGAACTGTTTGCTTCAGACTTGTCTCTGAGATGTTCATTCATCAAGAAAATGCCTCTCTGTTACCTTAAGACATCAGACATCTAACCAGAGAGCTTCTAAGAGTGCTCTCTTTTAATAATATGAAACATCTAGAACCCATCCTCAGCCTGGAAAATGACGATAGATGTACTGCGGCTGTTAAGTAGCCTAGAAAAGAGGCCTGTCTGACATACAGACATTCCTCAAGATTTTCATTTTACTGTCAGCGATGCTCAGTCCTTGTTCAAGATGTATAATTATCATTCCCGTTATTTTCTTTTTCTCTTCTTTTTGTGTCTTGGTAAAAATACTTTTATCTCTACCTATGAGTTCTACTTTGCTGTTTGTTTTTTTTCCCCAATTCTCTCCCTTGTCCCACTGGGATAACAGCTGTGTGGTGCTTAACTGCTTGCTGGGTTAAACCACAGCAGCAGGAAAGGTGCTCCAACCCTTCATTATTATTATTATTATTATTGTTTTCTTTTTTGCAACAGGCTTAGGTACCAAACAGGATAAAATCATAGAAAAAGCTCAAGATATACTGACAGCGTACCTTAAGGCAGTGAAATCCTTGAAATCAGATACTTCCAGTCTCATGTTGTATATGGCCTGCTGTGAGTAGATACTCTCCAGGAAAGCAACAAAGCAATGTTCCCCTTGCTGAAATGCGTAACAGCAGACCTTGCTGCCTAAGGAGCTTTTGTAGTCAAAGGTGTGGTGTCACCTTATTAATCGAGACGGGTAATAAAATCTCTGTGCTTTGCAGATATTGGAGATCTGCAACACATTTTCAGTAGCATAATAAAATGACTCTCTTCAGGATTTAGATACCAAGCTGTAGTTCTCCGTGCTGTCAGTGGCCTCTTTACCATGTTTGCACACACAATCAACTAGCAACTGGCATAGGAGAGCCACATCTGCCAAGCCAAAGTGCATGGGATGTACACAGTAAGGAGCTGAAGCTGGTAGTAGGCTGAAGGATCTGTCCCATGCCAGACTTCAGCAACGCTTTTGACATTGTCTCCCATGACATTCATGTAAATAAGCTGAGGAAGCACTGGGTAGAGGAGTAGACAGAAAGATGGATTGAGAACTGGCTAATTGGCAGAGCTTGGTGTGTTGTGATTAGTAGCACAGAGTCTAGCTGAAGGCCTGTATCTAGCAGTGTTTCCCCAGCTTCATTCATGTTATTCAATGCATTCATCAATGACCTAGACAAAGGAATAGAATGCACCTTCAGCAAGTTTTCTAAAGATACGAAGCTGACACACTGGAAGGCTGTGCTACCATTCAGCAAGTCCTGGGCAGGCTGGAGAGTGGGAGCAAGTGGAAATTTGTAAGGTTCAATAAAGGCAAGTATAGAGTGCTACACCTGGGGAGAAATAATCACATGCATCACTACAAGTTAAGGGATATCCTGCTGGAAAGGTGCTCTGGGGATTTAGGGGGCGTGGTGGACAACAGGATGGCCATGAGTCAGCAGTGTGCCCTTGAGGCCAAGACGGCCAGTGGTGTCCTGGGATGCATTAAAAGAGAATGGCCAGCAAAGTGAGGGAAGTGATCCTCCCCATCCACTCTGCCCTGGGGAGGCAACACGTGGAATATCATGCCCAATTCTGGTCTCCTCAGTTCAAGAAAGACAGGGAACTTCTAGAGTGCAGCAGAAGGTCACAAAGATGGTTAAAGGCCTGCCGCACCACCCTTATGAGAAAAGGCTGAGACCAGGGCTTGTTCAGCCTGGAAAAGAATGAGGGGATCTTATCAATGCTTATAAATACCAAATGGGTGAGAGTCAAGGGGATGGGCCAGGGCTCTTCTCAGTGATGCCTAGTGACAGAGCAAGGGGCAATGGGTGCAAACTGGAAACTGGACCATTTTAAGTTCCATCTCAAATGAGGAAAACCTTATTTATGTGGAAGGCAACAGAGCACTGGAACAGGCTGCCCAGAGGAGTTGTGGAGTCTCCTTCTCTTGAGATATTCAAAGCCTGCCTGGATGCTTTCCTATGGAACATACTGCAGGGAACTGCAGGGAACCTGCTTTAGCAGGTCTCCAGAGGTCCCTTCTAGCCTCTACAGTTCTGTGATTCTGTGATTGTTCCTGAAGCACTGTGCCCTGTGAGAAAGATCCATGTGGGAGAAGAGAGATAGAGTCAGTAAGAAGCAACAACAGAGACAAAAATCATTACAGACTGACTGCAGCCACCATTCACCATCACTTGTGCTGCTCAGGAAGAAGCAGAAGCATCAAGAATGAAGCTGTGCCTGGGAATGGAGAGTAGGGGGAGAAAGCGAGTATGTTTTTGTTTCTCACCATCCTACTCTAATTTTAACCAAAAGAAATTAAATTAATCTTCCCTGAGCTGAGTTTGACAGTAATCGCAAGTGATCTCCTTGTGTCCATTTTCCATCCTATTTTCTCCCTGTCCTGGCAAGGATGGGATGTGAGTGTGGCTGTATGAACATTTGGAGGCCAGCCATGATCATATCCGCCACACAGAAGGCAGCTTCTGGGATCGGCACAGAGAATGCATGCTGGGCCCAGACCCAGAGACCCTGCCCCTGCCCGGCCCCATGCCTTGTACACACAGACAGCACGATGACTAGGGGGGTGAGCTGGGGACAGGCTGAAAGCAGTGAGCTCGGGAGGAGCTCCCAGTGCTGCACAGTAACAGGATGTGAGTTGACAGACACAGAAACATGAGAAGGACACATGGAGAAAAAAAATCCAATGGGAGTAGTCTGACATTAGAAGAGGTAGCACAGAGAAGCTGTTGAATATTCAAAACTAGACAGATCCTGAATAATCTGATCAAAAGTGTTCCTGCTTTCAGTGAGAGTTGGAACCTGATAATCTTCCAGCCTGGAGTACCCCTCTCAGCACAAATGGATTTACATTCATTTTTTTAAACAAAAACTCTTATTGCTTTATTAAGATATTCACATAACTCATGTTACTGGAAGTGCCGTTCAGTACATATGTGGAAATAGCGTACTGCTTTTCCACAGAGATCAACTTAAACCACACAGATCAAAATGATAGTACAATTTAGCCTGATTCATTTTTTATGAACTAAGCAACCTTCCTCTGTAACAAGAGCAATCCCCATAAAGTGTATTCACTGTCTTTTGGTTTATGATTTTTTTTTTTTTTAAACACAGCTTTGAAGTACTCTGTGGATGTATATTACATACAGGATGGCTTTACAAAATTCTAGCTTCCAAAGGGACCTTAAAAGATCATCAAGCTCCTATACTCCTATACTTACTTGACATAAAAGTGCATAAACATTCAATGGGTTTCAACATTTCCCAGACACTTTTAAACACACACACACAGAAAAACACCTGGTGCTTTGTTCTTATAGGAGAAAAACATAATTAGAAACAAATTCACAATTTTAAGGATTGTTCAGCATAAAATATGCTACATGTTTTTTTCAAGGGACTCAAACCAACAAGATCTGTTGACAAGTCTCTTTGGCAGTCTTAGTATCAGTGGTGGTCTCTCTGGATGCCCTAGTAAGGAAGTCCTGGGGGAAGACAGTTGACCGGAAGGTGCTGCTTGTGCTTCTTGACTGTGACTAACTGCAGTTTCCGTGTTACTGCTTGCTGTATCAGCTAAGTCAAGACTTCGATCAGCTCTTTCAGTTGTTTCCCCAAGCTCAGCTCGAGCATTTCTAATGTCACCATCTAAGTCTGTTCCTCTGGTAGGAATACTGTATTTTTTTACTACTCCTCTAGTTTCCTTACTCACTCTGTAATCATCTTCACATCCTGTAATCCCCAGGAAAGAAGATGGAGACTCACATTCCCTCTCATTCAAGTGAGTTGTGCCAGTCCAAGTAACACTGCTATCGCATTCAGTACTTTCTGGCTCCTTGCTACTATCACTATCAATTGTAATAACCACTGGAGAAGAATGTGTTGAGTTACTCATGTGATGTTTTCGATGTTTCCTCTTATGCTTTTTCTTTTTCTTCTTAGCATGCTTCACTGTGTCTGTCACTTTGCCTTCGTAGACTATTTCCACACTTGGACTTCTCATCCTTTTCTTCTTTTTCTTATGCTTTGTCTCACTACTTGCTCGATTGTCTGAAAGGCTGTCTTCATTTTTGCAGCAGTCACGAAACTTTGAGAAAGCTTTCTTGGGGTCCTTTTCTCTCTCCAGACTGGTGCTCTCCTTCACCACATTCTCCAAGTGTCGAGTTTTGTACTTCCTCTTTCCACCAGGCTTTTCACTTTTCAATCTGTCTGTCCCTCCAGAAGGGGTCCTTGACCTGGTGCTTGATCGACTCCTTGATCTGCATCGTTCATAATAGTAGTAATGTCTCTCATGCAATCCCCTCTGGCTACGTGGGTCTGTTCTTTCAGTAAAAGATTGTATCCTGAATTCTGGACTAGCAGACTGCCTTGAATAGTGAGCCTTAGACTGAGTCTTCTTCCTGCAGGAGGAGCCATCTTCAACTGTCTTTCGACTATAAAAAGCATAACCCCACTGATATCTACTTTGGTAATTGTCTCTTCTATAGTAATAATCACTGTCTCTGCTCCTTGACCTCCTTTTGCCACGGCCTTTGCTACGTGATCGTGATCTGCTTACCTCTCTGGATGTAGTGCTCTCACGACTAAGGGAGCCCCTCTGGCTTTTTAGGGAGAGGCTTGTGTCACAAGTTCTTGACCTCTTCCTGCTTCTTTTCCTCCTATATTTGCTATCATCTCTGCTTCTTGATCGTCTCCTTTTAGACTGGCATTTGCTAGGATGATCCCTCCTAGACCGATGGCCATGACTGTCACGACTGTTCTGTGAATAAGTCTGAGGACTCCTGATGTTTCTCTTTCTGGACAACTGGTGACTGTAGGAACAAACAGTGTCCGTTTCTGGAGACAGGCTCCTGACTGAGTCCAGTGGAGACAGATCTTTTACTTTACCTTTATTCTTACTATAAGGAGAGCAAATGCTGTCTGTCTCGGGAGACAGGCTCCTGATCGAATCCAGCGGAGATAAATTTTTTACTTTACTTTTATTTTTTCTACAGGGAGAAGAAATGGTGTCTGTCTCTGGAAATGGACTCCAGACTGAGTTGTGTGGAGAAAGATCTTTTACTTTATCTTTGTTCTTCTCATCAGTCTTTGACTCTGTCTTCTCAACTGCAGAGGATAAGGAGCTCCTACAACTACTCACATTCTCCTTGTACAGGGGGGAGCGAGGTGATGAAGCCCTGCTTGGTTCACTGTCACTCCAGCTGTGACCCTGGATTGACTGCTCTTTCTTCACATCTTCCCTCTTCTCCTCCCTGATGGACTCCTCAGAGTCTGAGGACAGCTCAACCAGTTCTGGTGTCCTCTCAGCTAATGGTTTAACATACCCAACGATGACACAATTGTCTGATGAAGAGTCACTCTCATTGGAGTCAACACCAGCCTGTAACTGAGGATGCAGCGTGGTTCTTTTCCTAGCAGAATCCTCATCCGAACTTTCTGACATCTCCAGAGGAGAAGCTACAGTGGCACGAACCTCTTCTGAAATGGAATATGAAGGCCCTGGAGTTTCATCATCCCAAGGGGCCTGACCAACCCCAGACATGGATGAACTGTGTTCTGGCCCTTGAGGATCTGCCTCATCTGGAGAGATTGTAATAATCGATGAGCCTGAGCGGCTTCCTTCATCATACGATGGCGCGGGACAGTCATAATTGGCATGCTGATCATATGCCTCTAAGTTAAAAGGACATCGGGCAAAACTGATGAATTCATGTAGGAAGTGTTCAGTCCGATTCAATAAGAATGGTTTTAAGTCATCAGCAAAAGCCTGGCTTTCCAGATCATACCTGGTCACATTACTCATGATGATATGTTGCACAATATTAACTAAAGAACCATGGGCACCAAACAGGACTGTAAGCTCTCGCTTCAGCCAGGGAACCAACCTGTGTAGGCAGGCAGGGTTATGGCGGAAAAACTCTGCGGAAATGTCTCGATAGCGGCCACCATCCTGAACGCTACGAACACGCACGCCAGTGCGGTACAGGGCTCTGCGGAAGTTTATCATGTCCTCCTCATGGATCTGCCGCAGAGATCTGCCCTCTGCACTAGCCTGCCTACGTGAGGCCAGCCTTCTTATCATCTGCTGAATCTCTCCATCTCTCTGCCGCACAGGTTGGCTTGACAACCCTTCAAACAAAATCCCATTATCCGGAGGGGACAGCGTCCTTCGAGAAGAGGAACTGCCTCGATGGTAAGAGGAAGTGCGGCGTTCCCTTGTTAAGGTGGTACGGTAACGAAATCTCCGGCCATCAGGGCTGGCAAAAGAACCATTTTCGGAAGGTCTGAGTATGTATTCCTTAAAATCATCTTCAGCACGAACTGTATGGAAAATAGAAAAGAAAGGCTGTTTGCAGAGTGGGCATTCTGCTTTGTTTTTTGACCATTCCTGGACACAACGGAAGCAGAATCTGTGCAAGCAACGATCTAGATAGGCAACATTGTCAAATCTGTCCAAGCAAATGGGGCACTTAGAGTCAGGAGAGGCATCTGTTGGCATGGTCTGGTGCAGCTTGCTGTTGCTAGCCTTTGGCAGAAAGTTGCTGTCTTCTGAAAACTCCTTGGCTGCATTAGTTGTGTTCTACAAAAGAAAGAGACAAAAAGATCACTACTCTTCCTGAGAGAAAGAAGCACTTAAGTCTATACACAGAAACATACAACAGTCACCCAATAAGGTTAAAAACACCAGCATCAGTTCTGAGAGAATACCAAACAGAAACGCCGCACAACTTAACTGCTTTGCTTGCTTCTCTTCACATTAAAATCAGGTTTTCCAGTACTGCAAGATTTAAATGGAGCCTAAATGATGGTGGTGGATGTAACACCAACAAACTGTAAGTCTGTCTTCCCCCCACTCCCTACTTAGGTAAGTTTAGGATTCAAACTGAATCCTCCAAAGCACACTTCCAAAAAAAACAGCACTTAGATATGAAAGATGGGAGAAGCTACTGTTATCTTTTGAAAAAATTAGTTCTGTTTGCATTTAGCCGGTCCAACAGTGCTGAGTGCACCTTGTACAGCTTGCTAGACCAGAAGACTGGTCCAGGAACGCCGTGAACCGTTCTTACTCGGATGATATCGCAGCCACCCGATACCGCACCCACCCGCAAACCCACAGCCCCTTTGTTCCGCCAGGCCGTCGGCGGCACTGAGCAATAATCCGCCTATTGTATGTAGGGGACCAGCGCTGCCTTCGGACGCTGCGAACCGCTGCAGACAAGCGTCCGCGCTGCTTCCACGGCAGCCCCCTTCCCGCCGGCCGCGACCGCCGCTGGCAGCCGCGGGCCCGCAGCGGTGCCCGCACGGATACTCTCTGCCACACGGGTCCGCCCCTGACCTCCCGCCTGGCCGACAACCGCGCTCACCTCTGCCGAGCCCTCGCTCCGAGCCCGAGTCCGGCCCGATGGCGTCTTCAGCCCGTGCCGGGGCCGACTGTAAACGCTGCCGGGCCCGTCCCGCCGCTCCTCCCCCACAGGATCGCGGCGGCGGCGGGAGGCCTTCGCCACACCTCGCGGCGGCTCCGACATCGTCGGCGGAAGTGGCGTTGCCACGGGAACGATTGTCTCCGCCCCCGCCGCCAGCGGGGCAGCGCCGTGCTGACGTCACGGAACCGGTCGAGGGTTTCATACCTCACTTCCGCTCTACCCGGCGGCGCCGCACTGCCGTACGGAAGCGGCGGGCGCGCGGGGTTTCGGCTGGCTGCCCGCCATGGATCCGCAGGAACGGCGAGATCCGCGCCCGCTCTACCGCCTGGTGCGTGGGGGCTGAGGGGTGCCGGGAGAGGCGGCCTGAGGCTGCTGCTAACCTTTGGCCTCCTAGGTGCTGGCCGCTGTGGTGCTGCTTTCCTGGGGCTACGTCCTGTACGGGGCGCGGGAGGCGGCGCGGCGGCAGCTGCAGAGCGAGCTGGCGGTGCCTCGGCTGCCATAGGCGGAGGCGGAAGGACGGCGGCGTGGTCTCCGAGGGAGCCGTCGGAGGACGGGAGGAGCTGCGTGGCCAACCGGGCGAATAAAGGCTGAGCTGCTTTCATGAAAAAACGACAGACTTAAAAAAAAGTCCGCTCCTTACTGATTTGTTATATCGTGTGTCGGGGAGGGAGAGGCAGGCAGAGATAGTGAGGCTGCAGTCAGCAGGCTGCCTTCCGCAACGTCTGTGTATAGAACTGTGGAAACATACTGTTGTTTGAGTTGGAAGAGACTGTTAAAGGCCATCTAGTCCAGCTCCCCTGCAACAAACAGGGACACCTACAGCTCCATCGTCGGGTCTAGCCTGTCCTTGAGTGTCTCCAGGGATGGAGCATCCAGCATCTCTTTGGGCAGCCTGTGCCAGTGCCTCACCACCCTTTTTGTAAATATTTTTTTCCTTACATCTAGTCTATATCTATCCTCTTTTAATTTAAAACTGTTTTTGCTTTTCCTGTCAAAGCAGGCGCTGCTTAAAAGTCTGTCATCTTCTATATCCTCTTCATATTCTAAAAGGCCGCACTCGGGTCTCCCTGATGCCTTCTCCAGGCTGAACAGTACCTGCTCTCTCAGCCTGTCCTCGTAAGTGTGGTGTTCCATCCCCTGGGTCATGTTTGTGGTCCTCCTCTAGTTGCACTCCAACAGGTCCACATCTCCTGTACTGAGTATTCCACATCTGGATGCAGTGCTCCAATTGAGGTCTCACCAGTGCAGAGTAGAGGGGTGGGATCACCTTCCTCAACTTGCCGGTTATGCTTCTTTTGATGCAGCCCAGGATGCGGCTGGCTTTCTGGGCTACAGGAGAATGCTGCTTGGTCGTGTTCAGTTTGCCATCTACCAGTACCCCAAGTCCTTTTTGGCAGAGCTCGTGCTCATTGGTTTCATACTCACCAGCTTGGTGTCATCCCAAATGGACATGTGCTTCTGCAGTCGTCCTACAGATACTCCGCTCCTCTCCACACACCCAGGCAGGCCTCTATACCCATGTGTATCCTTGCCCATTTGCTGGGCAGAGGTTACCAGCCAGCCAAACTAAAAGTTTGCTATCAAATTACATTCCTCTGCAGATGTGTTTCCCCATGGGGTCTGGCACTGGTGCTAATACTTTAGCTTGCTAATACCAGATATATGCTGTGACTAGCAGTCCTGGTGCTGACGCTTGCTTTTGCTTTACTCATACTAGTTGTGCCAATTGCTGCATCTGGGACACACACCCTAGTCCTGTCCTAGGAGCTAAGGCTGAAATCATTAACTACATCCATTACTGCCTCTGGGACACTTATCTGCTTCTCTTGATAGCATAACAGGAGGGACACCGGTGCAGATGGTTCTCATTTGGCCTACTTCATAAATGCACTGTACGTGTCATTTCTTAGGTAAGCTGGGAACCACCAGGAGTCCTGTGACTCTAGAGCCACCAAATGGGTAACTGAAGGTGCTCTTGGTGGGGGAAATAGCATAGCAAAGAGAATAACAATCCAAAGTATTTAGCTACAATTTTCATTACTGTCCACATTTTCCAAGAGAGAACAGTGGAGGCTTGACACAGAGAACTGGGACAAGTGCAAGGGATTTGTTGCATTATTGTTCAATATTGTTCATTATTGTTCAAATAACCATGAAGAAGTCTGTCCAGCTTAAACATAATCCATTTTTCGTCATAGCATCTAGAATTTGTATTGTGAAAAGCTCAAGTACAATAAGGAGGGACTCATGAGGCCAGATGTTTTTCTGCATGGATGGGAAGAGCAGAAACCTGGTGATTCCTCTCCCAAACCATGCACTGATTCATCTCACCAGACCTGTGAACCTCTTCAGGCTTTGCTCCCCAAGCCATTGGGCCTTTTGGCATCTCCATTGGTAGCAGAGCAGGAGGCGTGACACTATACCTGACCTTCAGGCCCCGTGGGGAGGTGGATGCTGCTCTGGCAGCAGGACAGTCAAATGGGAGATGGAGGCTGTGGGCTGAGGAGAGTTCCTTGGCAGGCACTGCAGTGGCAAAGAGATCAATCAGTGGCTTAGACCATTTGATTTGTGTTCGTTTTTTTGTTTGTTTGTTTGTTTTTTGGTCTGTGTGGTATTTTGTTGGTTTGTTTATTTTTAACAGATCCTCACAAATACATGAAAACTATCATGGGTTCAGCAGTGCCGTGACAAAGGTTTTTATGCAGAGAGGCTGAGCATCCGCCACCCAGAGCTGTTTCACCGGTGAGCAGCCACCAGATGGAGAAGCACTCCACATCATAGCTTCTGAGTCCAAGCAGTTCCCCTGCCCGCAGTGAATGGCAGACCTGTGTGAGGGAAGCATCTCCAGTAGCCCCCCAAAAGCTGGAGCTGCTCCTTGTCCCTGATCCCTAGAAGTGTAAGCCCACAGCTGCTCACATCAAAGATATGAGATGCCCAGAAACTTCCTGCAGCTGAATACACTATTGCCCTGTCACAGCAAGGAGGCAGAAAGATTATCCACAATTATTGTATTATCCTAACTAAAAAAGAACTAAAAAAGCAGCGTGATGTTCTGCAGGTTCAAAACTGAGTGTCAAGAGCTGTGCCTTGCCTTGTCCTTCCTTTTCTCTGTCCTATGCAGCAGCACGCCTGAGTCACTGTTGACTGGAAATCCTCAGTGCTCTGTCCAGATGTGAGCTGAAGCCATGCCAAGGTGATGACAGGAGCACAAAACAGCTCTCCCAGATAGCGAAGGAGTGGGATGAAAGTCTCTGCAAAGGTGGGGAAGTGCCTCTTTCAAGAGTAGTGGAGAGGGCACAGCTTGCAGTTGCCATCACTCAACCTTTCTGCTGGCCTCTGCTGCTTGCCTAGTAGCAGCAGCTTTGTCAGAAAGAATTAAAATCAGATGCACTCCAAAGGGTTGAAACCACCCCCCCAAGAGAATGAACCTCTCTGTTGTGCCACTCAGATCATCACAACCCTTGCAGCGAAGAGATCCATGTAAAGACAGAAATCCCAGAAACCTGTGATTTAGATTCAGCAGTTTGTTGCATTGGAGAAAATCTTCACTGTGAATTGAATCTTCTGCCCAGAACTTACGCATTGTCATGAGGCCAAAGCCATAAGGGTCCTTGTCCAGGATTAGGTTCCTGATAAGTGATTTAAGAAGACCTTCAGTAGATAGCTAGTCTCCTGATATAACACAATATAATCTCATCATCATTATCATCATTAGCAGTGTTAAAAATTCAGATCCTGTGCAGTTTTGGTGACTGTTATTTATTTATAAGCTGAGATCCCCTCTCTAAAGGAACACATGCAAATCCCCTATGCTTGCATTCAAGGTGTTGCAGGAAGGGCCCAGACCCATGGTTAGCACCCAGCTGGGAGCAGTCAGCTCTCCTACCCAGAGAGATGCAGTGAAGAGCAGAAAACATTTTCTGTCCAAAGTGGTACAGCAAGCAAAATCTGTGTTTAGGCAGTATTACCCATTTGGATGCTGTCACCTGAGATGGCTGTTTTTATGCCTTTCATCCCTAAAGGAACATATTCATAATGCTGATGAAAAACCCTTCAGATCTTTTTATTTATTTTTTAAATAAAGTGTTGCCCTGTATATGACAGCAATATGCATGTTTGTTAGTCATGAAGCGTTTTGTTTGTTTGCTTAGGTTTCAGGGGGTTGTTTGGGAAGACTGTGATTTTGATGCTTTTGATTAGCATTGCTAAGAGGCACTTTAAGTTAATGAAATGATTAATTGATTCATCCAGGAATGCAGTCACACTAATAGCTGCTTCTGCAGATACAAAGGATTCCCTTTCAAATGCATCCATGCCTCATGTTAGTACCCATGGATACGTGTTAATTACAAGGTTGACAAGAGTATGTAAGCATAGCTAATGTTGTAGCTGAGTTATTTAATGAAGACAGTTGAAAAAAATGTCAAAAAAATGGAAATAAAATAATCAGCCAAGCAGAAAATGGTGGGCTGAGTTCTGCCTTAAATCACCTTAATCTACCAGTGATAAACAATTTCTCCCAAATTATAACAGCAAGGAAGCAGGAATATAATTGCTTAATTCCTGCATGACAGACTGTTTGAAAATGGAGGAATTACTCAAGTTCAAACCATAGCTTAACAGTGCCCTTTGTCTGCTCAGTAATTGTATACTTTTGTTGTCCTGTCTGTTTTTCATGCAAGATTACCTGAATCCTAAAAGCAATACAAATACAGATTTTGGTAAATATACATACGCTCACAGCTTGGTAAAAGGATGCCTACCAATTTTTTTAAAAAAATTGGTATTGACTGCCCATGAAATGTATATAGTCCTAAAGACAGTACTGCAGGTTTTGTGGTGAAAGGCAAAAAAGGGTGTATGGCACAGGAGCAGAAAAAAGGGTAAGAGAGAGGCGCAGCACAGTGGAAGACACCAGAAACAACAGGGTAGTGTGTGTTGGGAGACATTACCAAAGCTTCCTGATTAAAAACAGAACAGACATAGGACTGGCTTGTCTGAGTGGTGATGCTGCCAAAAATCACATAAAAATTTGGACTGAGAGCTGCAATTCTTTATTTCAAATGCAAGCAGGGTGGTTTCTGACTGCACTGCTATTACAGGTTTCTTCCCATTTGCTGCAGTCATCTGCCATCACTCATCCCATGCTGTGTGCATTTAATATATCATGGTGGAAAGGAATACATAGGTCTGAACAGAAACCAATGTTACGCTGCCCTGGCCGCTGCCAGTGGCTTGATAAAGCTACAAAGCACGTAAATGTGATCAGCTAAAATGAAGCAATAGCATACAAAAGCCTCTGCAGAAGCTAGACGGCAGTGTTGGCATATGCTTCAAAGCACAGGCAAGCTACTGCCTGCATTTTGCACTTGCATTTTGTGGGTTGAAAACTGTGAGTCCTCTGCTTACAAGGATCCGGTTTGGACCTTCCTTTTTGTAATCTGAAGTAAAAATGCAAAGCCATCTATGAAACTTCAGCCTGAAGACCAACAAGCAAAAAGTTTTATGCAGATTTCCCCAAGCAGAAAGAATATAACATTTACTTTAGAGGCCTTTTTTTTCCTCCCACTTAATTCACAATTATGTATGTCTATAGACTGATTTAACAATGACACACCACCAAATGATCATATCACTAAAAGGAATGTATTATCAGTATTTACATTCAGAGAAGTAGAAGGATTTGCCACAGACACTGGAAGAAATGAATGGTTAAAAAGATAAAGACCTTCAAAGACCATATGTTGCCCAAAGCAAGCTTTAATGAATTTTATTGTGGTTCAGTCAATCTGGTTTGCTTTTAACGGTTCATTTGGCAAGCTGTTGCTGCAGCAATTTCTAATAATAATGTCACAACAATCTTTTAACCGAGTACAGATTTGTGACCATACAGGACTGCTCTGAAGGCAAATTCTGAACTTGGTAAGATGGCAGAACATATGCAGTGAGCTCCTTGAGCTTCCTCCTCTGTGACAAGTCATTGCATGGAAGAACAAGAGGACAGCATTCATGCTGAGGTGCAGCAGAAGGTATTCTCTTCCACTTAGATGAGGATTATTTCAAAATGATAACAGCAGCTGAGAGCAGAATATTGCCAGCAGATAGGGACAGTGTTTACTTCATCCTTGGGTATGACTTTAGTCTTAAAATCTTTGGCTGTTAGTAATTACAGACAATACAACAATATGTTTTTACTCAACATACTAATTTTTTTGGTTGAGATTTCTTCCTACTCCTCTTTTCCAAATGGTGTTTTGACTCCGTACTTATGCTGATTCAAGTAGCAAAGTAACCAAAATTCACTAAAATGTTTAAGAAATGATGAACTGCAGTTAAGACTAAATATATATCGGTTTTCATCATAAAGTACGAGCTCAATGCCAGCAGCATAACTCAAATACAGGAAAAAAAAAAAAAAAAAAAAAAAAAAAAAAAAAAAAAAAAAAAAAAAAAAGCCCATACTATTTAAATACTTGGCTAGCTAGGCAGTTTGATAACCATACTTATCTTTTTGCAACAGCTGCAGTTGTCCAGCTGTACCTTCACATTTCTAGAGGCTCTCAGGCACATGATAACACACTCTGTCTTCTGTACTATCATTTTCCAAATGTAACTGTGACTGGACAACACATTTTGTAGCAGGCAGAGCATGCCTAATGCTACGTGATGAAATCTGTAGTGCAAGAAAAGGGGGAGGAATGTGAAGAGAGGCCTCCCCTAGTAGATTAAAGCCCAGACCTATACAAAAAGCTTGCATGCCCTTAAGTGGGGCAAATAATCCCCTCACTGTCAATGAGGTCAAACCAACAAGCTCAACCTTAGCAAATGTTGAGCTCTTCTCCACATAGTAGAGCTGCTTGGATTTGTCATGGACACAGAAATACACTGAGCAACATGAACATTTTAGCCCCAGTTTCCATTTTGATGCTATTGGTGGCAACTGTCAGGAGTGATGTGCCAGCTGAAAAGGTAGTTCATTCAACTCATATGCTTTGCTGTAGGCCACACAGGGCTGCAGCCTGCAGATTTCGTTCACTGTGACTAAGAGGGTTCCACCTCGTTAAAGAACCAAGAGATGTGGTGTCCAGGAATGCAGGTGTCACTTCTTCCCATACCATACCAAACCAAACCAACCAAACCAAACCAAACCAAACCAGAGAGGAGTCCTCATTCTCTCCTCAACACAAGGGGCTGTGCCACTCACACTGATGGATCTGCCTATTTCCTCGCAGAGATTCTTCCTTTCTGAATAATACGTTAATTCTTCCTTCCAATGGGGGAAAAAATGAAAAGACAGCTGCACAGGAAATTTTGGGCTTCAATAAAAAGAGAGGTTTTACAACAAACATTAGCACATTGTTGAGAATTCAGAAAAAAAAGTTACTATTCCAGCTAAGAAGAGCATGTTAATATGCATTAGCACAAAGTCTATGTACAAATATATAACTTCATATGTTTCATGAAGCAGTTGTATTGTAGATAACTGACTCTTCTTTTAAATATACATTAAAAAAAAATCAGAAAACTTGCATTTCTTAGCGTGGATCTCAGACTTGGGTGAAGACTCCTGATTGTATTGTCTGCACAAGATCCACCCACAGTTAATCTATGAATAAGTAAGGTGAATGTTCTGTAATATTTTTTTCTTTTCTTTAGATAAACTGAAATAAGGAAGACTTTATGCAATAGGAAGAAAGTTACATAACTGCATCTCAAGAACACTTCAATCACAGTGCAGTCTTGTCATTGGCCAACATAATTCTCACAGGCCCATTAATGTTGATGATAAATACTAAATGTTTATTTCTGGGAAAAGAGTACCAATGTTTATTTGAAGAATGCACACTTCAAGTCTGAGAAGCAATTTCCGAAATGGCTTAGTAGGATTGCTCTATCGCTGCTTAATTGGCATGTTCTCTGCTGCTGTTGAATTAAATGTTTGCTCACTTATGCTGTTTTTTGCTCTTGAAGGTGGATAATGAAATTGTAAATGATGCTCCAGAAATCTTTCTAAAACTTCAGTGCTAAATTAAATGGACAATAGCATGTGCTAAATAAAAGCGAGCTACAATTAATTTTAGAGAAGAGCAAGCCATGCCTGCAGCCTGCTGATAGTTTACATTTCCAGAATCGCATTTTTCACTGAAATAAATGCTTCTTTCCCTCCTGGTGGTGTGTGAAGGGCCAAAATGAAGAAACAGTAAGACTGATGATATGCATATGAATGTAGCGAGCTGCCAGCATTAAAGCAGGCACATCTCCATGTCTCTGCCAGGGGACAAAGCATCTCAGCAGAGACTTCTGGAACCACCTGCATTCCAGAAAATGAGGCCACCTCCAGCAGATGAAGTTTGGCTCCATTTACTGACACGAACAGATCAGCACACAAAAAGTTACCCTTTGAAAAGAACTAAGAGAAAAAAACAAGTGTTCCTTGCTTTGCTGCATTTGTAAGTTTAAGTACATATTGACACCAATTGAAATTAAAAACTCAAGTTGTTGGGTTTTTGATAGGTTCACAGAGCGTTCCTTTAAACTCCAGTACAGTCAAAGATTTGAAGTACAAGTAGGCAGACAAGTCTTGAAAGAAGCATTCAAGCAGTAAATAGACAACAGATGAAAGTCACTGAGACACCACCTATTTTATAACCCATCTTTACAAATCTTTAACTATTTAAAGATCTCTCTCTCCTTCCACACATGCACGGGTAAGTTGAATTACTGTGGTACTAAGCTGATTTGGTCAACATATGAGAACAAAGACAGGATTCATGCCTCTTAATATAATCCACCCACAATTTAGATATCTAGCCTAAAGTAGTCAGGTTCCTCACCACACCCTCGGTCATCTAATTTTTATTAGTTCAGATGTTTTTATTTTCATCCAAGTGCCAGCCACAGATGGCTTGTAGAAAGAAGACCAACAAACTACTCATTCTTCTCTTAAGTTCTGAGGACTGTCTTCAAAATGTGCACCAGATGTGAATCATAATTGCATTGATGCCTGCAGGAGAGTACAGACATCCAAGGACAACAGCTATAATGGGATCTTGCTATGCCAGTACAATACTAACTTGAAAATCTATCTGTGATTTCAGTTTAAGCAGTAGAGAGTAGGATAGTGGAAACAGGTTTTAACCACTGTGTATGGGAGATTATCTCTACTGTTACTCCCTGAAACTGCCCATCACTGCATGTATAGAAACTGCAAGGCAAGAGGGCTGTTTTGTGACAAAGGTCACATATTTCTCCATACTCAGTGTGCTCCAGGTTCAGTGCAGAAGTGTTTATGTCTTATGAGACAACAGTTTTGCCAACAATAACAAAAAGTGATCCAAATTATTTTTCAGCAAGAACATAAGGCAGAGAGATACTGACGTGGGACAAGTGCACAGCCAGAAATAAAGAGTGGGCACCTCCTCAGCACCTCATCCATTTGCTGCTCAACCTTCCAGGACTTAAAAGATGTGTGATCTAATTTAACTGAAACAACCTTAAACAATGGCATTAATTAAACAGAATGTGTGAAAAGGATTTGAGTGACACAGAAGTTCGCCTACTCATGGTGTGAGAGTAGGGACACATTTCCTGTTTGTGTTTAACAGTTTCCTTAGAGGTCAATCATGAGAACTTGGAGAAGTTCACTTTCTTCTTTCATCTGAGTAGGGAAAGTGAAATGTCATTTCCAGGAAAAACCTAGACAAGGTTTCCCTGGTTTTCAGAGAAGCATTAGAAGATTAAAAAAGAAAGGCATCTCTATACCTGTGAAGGCTTACATGGATATACGAAGTGCCTTGACTCTGTATGCCACTTTGTACATGGAAAGTATAAGATACGTACTGCCAGCTTTTCTGCATTTCTTGCCTTATACCACCTTGCGATTAGCTTCTTCCATGCTTTTTTTTTTCCTGTTAATCTGGGAAACTGATGTATCGTTTTTCTTAATTCCACATCAAAAAAACGTTAATTTGTTCTTTCCATGGATGTCAAACTATTTGCTGAGGTACCTTTAGCTTTTGAGAATAACACTCCATGTGTGGAGTAAAATCAGCAGTTTCGATTTCCACTTTATCTTCTTGACTTGTTTCAGCCGAAGAGTTACATATCAGTCAATGCACTTCATATCCTCCTACTGAGCTTGAAAAAAGGCAACCAGCAACACATCCATCTAAATGCTACAAAGGTGGTGAGCTTCACTGTTGAAATACAAACTCATCAGTTACCTTATAATGAGAACAGTAACAAAGAATTAAGAGAGGTTTTTTTTAATCACTAAGCAAGCCCAGCATATTCCAACATGTTTAAATACCTACACAGGCATATTTTATAAAACAACCAAAGCTTCACATAAAAAGAAAAGCAGCATTTGGCATTGTCCAATCCCTACAAACTAAACAGGACATGGCTTACATGAAATCATTCAGGGATCTGAAGCACAGGATGTTTTGTATCACGTATGCTCAGGCAAAGCACTGATATTTGTGGTATTCATTAAAGAAGTGAGAGAAGAGGATTTGCTCCCCAAGAAATTCTTAATGAATAGTTCACACCAAATTACTCTCCAGCTGTTGTGTGAAATGTCATGGTTTTATGACTTTTGGTTATCAGTATTCCACATCATAACATCATGTAATGCACTGGGGGTTTGATTGTTGATGCTCAAGTTCCAGGTGCCTGTCTGGAGGAGAAGAACTACATTCCCCAGGGGGCTTTGCGGTCAGAGAGGAGATATAACTCCTGGCAAGGTCACCTGATGTTCTCTTCTTCGCCTGCTCTTCTTCGCCTGCTCTTCTTCGCCTGCTCTTCGCCTGCGCTCCTCCATCTACGCTTCTCCATCTGCTTTTCTTCATCAGCTCAACTGGACTGCACTTCTCAGCGTTGTGGTGAGGCCTATCTACCTTTCGGACACACTCTCTCATTATATTTTTGTTAATACTATATTTAGTAAATTAGTTTGTTCCACCTCAGATTGTTGCCGCTGTTTTCAATTATTTTGGGGTCCCCTGTTTCTCTTTTCCAGAGGCGTGGATTCGTGGATTCCTCCACATCACTAGTCACAGAACCGGGCCGAACCAGCCCGTAAACCGTTGACAGTGCTGCAGAGACCAGCTCTGACTGCTGGGCACCAGAGCAGGCTCAGTGCAAAGAAGACTTAATCATCTGCCTCTCCTCAGAGTTTTCAGTGAGCAGCCAAGACTAGGCTCACATGTGATTCCACATCCTAGAAATCCAGGCTTTCCTGGGGAGCCAGGACTCAGCTGTTTCAAAGAACAAAGCTAGCACCAGTTCAAAACGGAAGAACTACCCATTTCAGACATATTATTATATCCCCTGGGTCTGGCTGATACCCAAGGCAACCAGGTTAAAGTCTTGCCAGAGATGTGAACACAGACATAGGACTCTAGAGATGGTGCAGCAAGAGAGGGCATTTAGTGAAAGAGTTCTGTGCACTGACCAGCTCTTTCAGTTCCACCTGGATAATGGCTGGGAAACACTGGGATCTCTAGCATCAGTAGAAAGAGTTTTATCAATTTCAAGAGAGTTTGGATTATTTTCTAGTGTGGGACCTTTTTAGTCGCATGCAGGAAAAGCATCTGCCTAGCACGAATTACTGAATTAGTATAGTTTTGCAGTGGATTGCATGCTGAAAGGTGAAAGACTCCCTGAGGTTGGTTATAAATTCACAGTGTTCTTACTGCCTTTAGTCGTTGCAGTGATGAATTAGCAGGCCTTATGAGCTCATGGATGAAACTGATCTACTGCTGCACTCAACTATCAGAGAACCTGCAATGCTGACAGGAAGGAAAATATGTACTCATTTTATAGGTGATAATCTCAAACAGATCAAGGATTAGCTCCACAGGAGTCATCTAAAGAAACAGAAATCACGTGCTGTGCTCTCCATGCTTTCCAATGTCTTGGCATGCTTTCACATGGAAGTCCAGCAGAAAGCATCTGGCCTTAACGGGATCACAGAAATCTCTTGCCACAGCCCACTGCATACTGTAAAGCCACAGACAATATGTACCACCAGGTTGATAGGGACTACTTTTAGATATTTCAAGAGGAAGTAATAATTGCATTACTTCACCCCTCTCTGGGCCCCAAATGCATTGTGTGCCAAATAAACATCCGCTCTTGTTCTGATAGTGGTGCTGGTTCTCTGATTCTCACTTTGTGCACAGCACAGAGCCTATACCGCAGACTGACCCAGTGTTTTTACTGTAATAGAAAGACATAGCTTTTTGGCCTCACTTCCACTCCAGTCAAGTCTCACCTTATTCGTGAGACTGAAACGATGCTCCCTGGAGGCTCTGTGAGCAACAGCTCCTACTCTGGCAGGCATAAAATGAAAGATGAAGATCTACAAGCAAGCAATGAGCAAGACTTTCTAAGACCAACCTACGTAGGGTACAAGCAAGAATCACAGCTTGTGCTACTAATTAACACCATCACTGCTAGGAGGGTTTCCCAGAGTTTGGACAGTCAGGATAAGCATCAGCTCCCTTTGTATTCTCTTTTGTCAGAGCCTGCTGATGTCACAGCAGAACTGCAAGTTGAACAAAATGGTACATCCTAGGCTTCATCACTTTGCTTCACATGGTACCTTCCCTACACTAGCTGCAAATCCACTCCCAGATCCTTCTCTGTCCCCCAGGCACGAGGCATGCCATGTTTTGATCCTCCTGTGTGAGGACAGATCTAGCAGAAGAAGGAAATATCAGAATAGCTTATCTGGGGTGAGTTCCATTTGCCACTCACCACTCACAGGGGACAGCTGGCATGCGAACTGTGTATCTCTAAATAAAACTTGTGAGGACATAGCAGTAAGGAGATGGGCAAATTCCACGTGAGGTGGGTTTTTCTGCTCAGCTTTTTCTTTACTCAGAGTAGATCCTCACTGTGGCAAACTCTGAGTTTGTTTGCCTCTGAAAACCAGGCAGCACCCCCTAATACCTGCATGCATTAAGGAAGGAATGAGCAGCTTGGTATTTTTGCAGCAGGTAGAACTGAATCTCTGCCTGAGAAAAGATGCATGTGATTGAAAAGGCATTTTCCTAGGGGAGTTCCTGTTTCCTGGAGCTCTGTCATTGCTGATTATTTTCTCTGGATTGCCCATTCAAGTCTTTTCTTTCTAGCTTTCTTATCTCCTAGAGCGACTAGTTTTTTAGTAACTTCAAATCAAGGAATAAAATCAGCAATATTCTGATTACAGACAAGCTCTGAAGACAACATATGTATTCTAAGAGCACAGTATTAAACCACAAATCTGGCAGTGCCCAGTTGCTGAGACACATCCTGGAACACAAGTCACGTTCTGACCTGAGAAGGAAAGTGAGTTTACTCACAGATACAAGGACATCTCCCAGTTAGAGAGCATCATCTGATCATCTCCCATTCCTCTTCTTGGCATTCAACCAAGGGTGCCCATAAGGTCTCAACTTGCAGGCGAAATCAGAGGTTTTTTAGTTTTCTTTGATTTCCCATAAGCCTCAAGCACTGCACATGAACCACCATCTTGATTTTGATTGAGCTGCAGGCAGCTGTCAGATGGTAGCATGGCACACCAGTATATGAACATGAATTGAGTCAGACTTGGAAAGTAAAGCTGAGCTTCCATAACTGCTCCATTAAGCTAGCTGAGAAAGAAAAATAATTAAGAGTAAAGGAATAAAAACAAGAAAAAAGAATCAGATTTACAGCATTTTAAAACTAAAATGATCTCTGAGGAAAACTACACATATCCCATTTCCTGGACATGAAAGAACATGAATCTAAACCAGCATCATAATAAAAAAAAACCAAAATGTATACAGCATGCAGCCACCTTCAGAAATAATTGAGTTTTTGCAAAATCACATGCTGGCACTGAGGAGTTCTCTGGGTAACAACTGGAAGAGAAGTCACAAACAAATACTTTCTAGCACAATTGTATCTGCAGCTTTTTATCTCTGGATGAGGAATAACACTCCCTGGCACAGGCTCCCTGGTGTCCTTGGGGATCTCCAAGACCCTTCAACCAGCAACCTGCCCATCCTCTTGCCACACCTCGTGCTACTGCAGAGATGCACACACACCAGCTGAACTTCCCACATCCACAGCCTGGTCCTGTTCAGCACCTGCCTCTTGGCTGGCTGATGGCAAAGCAGCAAGAGAAGCTGGAAAGGTCAAGCAGAAACCATCAAGCAGAGAGACACCAAGTAAAGCAAGCAATGAGCTCACCAGCCCTGAAAACCCTGGGTCAAACCAGGGTCTGACCGAAACAGAGACTGTTAAGCAAAGTGAGAAACCAAGGCTGTTATTTCAAAGCTGCACCACCAAATAATATTGGCCTGTAGCCATGATTGCTATGCTTTTGGTACTGCTCTGCTCAAGACAGAAATCAGAGGACAGCAGGAGTTGTACAGAGCAAGCACAAGTTGCATTGGCAGCAGCAGTCATACATAAAAGCAGGAAGACAAGGAGGAAAAAGCAAGAACCACCCTGAGAAGGGGAAGGCATTAAACTACATGCTTATGAAGACAGACAGTGACAGCAGGACTCCTATCCAAAAGGGCTTTGCCATTTTCCTTAGCAGCAGCCCATTAATCTCCTGCTCCCTGCAGGTAAAGGCAGTATGAATTTTAAATCCATCTTGTGGACTGCGGGGCTGGGTCTCACCTCTGTGGTTACAAATGCAGGGAGATGCTTCCTCACAGGGTGCTTCTCCAGTGCCAGCACAGCTGGGTGTGCATCTGCTGGGGGGAGCTCAGATGTTGGTGAAAAGGCTTCTTTCTCTTACATACCCAAACAGCTCTGACCCCGTTTTTTATTTCTTTCCTTAAAGGAACTATGCTTTTGACATTTAAGCAGCCAGTATTGAATGGTCCAATTTTGGGAGCTCAAGTTCTCAGAGTCAGGTGGATGCTGAAATGCATGAGCTGCATTGATTGCATACTTTCAGGTTATATAAACAATTTTTACTGAACAATATATTAAATATTCAAATATTTTCCTCCACTTAAGGGTTTGAACACCCAAGTGGAAAACTTGGTCACATCATTACAATCCACATACTTTGAATTTTAGACATTTAGGAAGGCCTTTCAGAATGAAAACTGAGGACTTAGGAAAGTTTCAAAGTTTGACATTTACTTCATTCCAAATTTTAAATTTAGAATTTCTGTAGTTCAGACAGTTCGGTGTCCAGTTGGATCCCTCAGAGTTAAGCCTTTTTTATTTGCCTTTTAAGACAGGCAAACTATTCTGGCATTGCCAATGATGCAGTTTGCAAATGCCTTCAAATGCCTCTAGAAGTGCCGCTCCTTGGTGCCTGCAATGGGTGTATGATTAGATTCATTGCCAGCACCAGGGCTGTGAAGGTTTAAAATCAGCCTGCAACCACCACCACCACCCCAACCTCATGTGCTAGCGCACTACATAAAAGGATATCACTATCATTAAGTAGAAAAGCAAGCACATGGAAGAAATGCAGTTAATACTTGCTTATTCAGCCATTAAATAACTAAAAAAATAATGATTGAGAGTGACGAAAATGGGGGTCTTCTTATGATTAAAACTATTATTGGAGCCTGCATGAGCAAGTGAAACTCTCAGTGCACTGGGAGGGGAGCACATGTGCACTCATGCTGCAAACAGCAAATTCGTGGAGTCATGAGGCAGGTGACCTCACTCCTTGCACTACAACTGAAAGCAAAAGAAAAGTAGATGGGGACAAGGGGAGAAGAGAATTCAAAATATGTATTTTGCATATTCTGGCATTCTCCTTTCCATACAAGTGCAAGTTTCCATGTACCCTTTTCAGACAAGGTACAGTTATATTTTTTTAATAGGGCCACAATCTGGTCAGGCACAACCTGAAGCACAGGAGATGCCTGCAGCAGTGGCCATGGAAACCCTGTGCAGAGCTGGTGGGCAAGCATGCAGAGCTGCAGGCCAGGCCTCTGCAGTGTGGTCTGCAGTCGCTGTCATTTAGAGAAAGTAAAAATAGGAAATGGCATCTTTTGAATGAGGCATCAGCCTTCTGTAGTGCTGCAGGTGAATGGTAGCCTGTCAAAGTCATGTGGATCTGGGTCAGGCAGGCACAGTGAAGGATGGATAATGGGACGGGCAGATGGGAAAAAGTAAGGCTGCATAGAGGACATGGTGAGGAAGAGGAAATAAGACATAGGGAGATGCCTCTCTGTTGACTACAGAGTTCATCCTGGAAACAGCAATTGATATCCCCAAAAGGCTGTCCCAGAAGAAAGACCAGCCACAGTGCCTGCTCCCACCTAGCACAGGGCAAAGGAGCTGCTGACCCTGCTGGGAGGCAGATGAGCCCTCACAGATGTTCCCCTCTCTACAGATGGACTGCAGCGCAGGCTGGCATCATGAGGAGGGCAGGACATAACTAATTATTTCAGTAGCATCAAACATAGGCATGTCTCAGGCATGCTGAACAACACATGCTGTGTGAGCCCCGGGCAAAAAGCCACCAGCCTCCAGGACTTTATCCCACTTCCACTTCCCACTGTGAGCAGGGCAGCCAGCAGGACAAGGAGGGCTGTGGTACAAGTACCTTGCTTCAGGCACCAAAGCCATTTTGGGCCTGCTACAGCCACTTGGGCCTACTATAGTCATTTGAGCCTGCCATAGCCATTTAACCTGCTGCAGCCATTTGGGCAACAGCCAATGGGGCCTGCTAAGGCCTGACAGTACAAGGGAAGTGCCGCATGCTTTGCAGAGATGTGTGTGAGGCCAAGGGCAACTGTTCACCATCCATGTGTAACCACTGTATGCTATGAATGCCCGAATTAATTGGACCTTTGGGGCAGAGTGCAATTACTTGAGCTGGAATTTGTCCAGTCTGAAACAAACAGCTTATTCTTGGGGAAAAAATAATAATAACAACTGTGGCAATTTCCATAAGAAAGTCTGCAGACCAAAAGCACCAAGAATACTAGGATGACACTTGTTATTACAACCCACGTAGTACTGCAAAAATGCAACCAACCAACCAATCAAAGTTAGCTTCACTTTCCAAAGTCAAGAAAATTTCAAGGGGTTAATCTCATGACAGGGTCTGGAGAATAAAAAATACACATCAAGTGACACCAACTGACCTTAACAAAGATGCTTACATCAATTGATAAATGTAGTACTTTCAGCCAAGGTGTGTTTTTTAGTCTTGTTACAGCATGAGGCAGTTTGTTAAAATAATTTTAAAAAATTAATATTTCTTTAATTGCTTTGGCTGCCCTGAAGGTAGCTGTCATGTTGCAGATGCTCAGCATCTGAGCATGTTGACAAGTGACCTAGAGCTACTGTTGGACTGTGGCCTCTGAGCAGGCCCACATCTCAATCACTCTGCAAATTTCACACCAGACGTGTTGGTTTCTTATTTAAATTAAAGAAATACTAAGCTAATTGACAAAGTTAAGCTACTCTTAGAATGAAAAGTCTAAGTCACCACTGAACTATGAAAGATGAATATTGTATACTAACGTAACTAGAATAAACCAGCAAAACTGAGTTAAACTGATCCTGCTTTTTGTGATTATCCAGAGAAATATGCCCAAACTCAGTCCTGACATCTTCTTTTCCACAGCAGGGTCTTTGCAGATGAGGTATTTGAGGCACATGTTGTTTCAGTTACCCAGCTGCCCTTGCAAACCCATGCAAACAAGGAGCCATCTAAGCTCCAAATCCTGCCTGTCAGCTGCATAGTATCAGAATACTGCCCAAAGCCACCCAGAGTCCATTGCACAGTCTGTGCAATGCTGACCCACCAGCACCAAGAACTAGAGAACTTCCTCAGGAACAAATCCAAACTGCAGAGGTTGGAATGCAGGGCATGGCCTGAAGGCAGAAGGCTCTGCTGTTCAGGTAATAACCGGCTATTCTCCAGGACAAAGCATCCCACATCCACACTGAATAAGACATTTTTATTATTAGAAAGCTGCAATCTACCTCTGCAGGTTTCCACCAGGCCTTTTTGCACTTGCATTATGAAACTAAAACCGTGGTATTACTCACAGTGGTCTTTTATAAGATGTTTTCCACAATCACAAAGCAGGATTGATAACTGCAAGCTTAATTAAAAAAAAAGAAAAAGAAAAAAATCAAAATTTACAGAAAGAATACTAAAAATTGTCTTGCTTATTCACATATGTTCATGTAAGGACTGGAGGGAAAGAGGGACAATCTGTCTGGATAGCTGTAACTCACAGAAATTTTCACCCGAAATCACTGAGGCACAGTTTTGCTTGGCCACTGAGAGCTGGGTGTGCCATTCGTCATTTCAGATCTCGGATGTACATTTACGAATTTGATCCAGTTAATGTGCGCTTAAGCTTTGATCCTGTAAACATCTCCCCGGGACATATGGATTGACAAAGCTGATGACACTGTCCCAGAATTGGCTCAGCAGTGACAGTGGGCAGCTGTTGCAAAACTCAGCAGCACCAAAAGCTGATCTCATTTCATCAGCAGTCAGTCAGGGAGTCGCCTGCCCTCCAAGCATTTCAGCAGAAACAAACAGGGATCCCAGCCAAAGGAAATGAGAAGGCAGTAGGCACAAAAAAGAAGGTGGCTCAAATTCCAGGGAGGGTGATGGATTGAGGCTGACGGCCTCAATCCAACAGCTCTTCCCGCCTGAAAGCTTTATTCCCATAGGGGTTCAGTGCTTCCTCCTTAAAGCTCAGTTTCACACAAGGGACACTCCCAGAACACTGAACACAAAGTGAAGTGTTTGGAGGCATTTCTGGAATACTAGAACAAACTCAGTGCTGGCGCAATGGGGAAACAGTTACCACCAGCAAAACATGTGCTCTGCTGGCACAGTCATACCCAAAGAATTTAATTCCCTTTTCCTAACTGTATGGGAGACATATTCCATAAATATAAATGTTGGGGAAAGGTGAGGAAATCATCTCAATGTTCCTTCCTGTAAAATGTCTGCTAGAAGAAATAAAAAGGAGCAGAAGTTCAGAGCAGGGTCCTGCAGCATCAGTGGCTGCACGGACCAGAAATGCAGAGCAACAATCTCAGAAGTAACCTTAGACCAGCTCTGCCTGCTGTGAGCCATCTTCCAGAGCTAAGGCTAAATATATTACAATGAGAGAAAGGGCCCTAGCAACTCCTCTAACACATGCTGCACTGTGAGTGAGAGCAGGTGTCATTCAAAGGGGAGGAATTGTGCATGCCCCCATCCACTGCAGGAAGTGATCTTGCAACAAGCTGCGGGACAGCGCAGCAGCTGCTGGCTCCTAGGGGCAGAAGAAGGAATTCAGGGCAGGGACATACTGCAGTACAAAAATATGACCACAGAAATATGTCCATGGTCTCCAGTGCAAGCCCCAGGACTCAACAGTCTGTTTACAGTGTCTGGAAGGAGATATTGTACTTGCAGGGAGTTGGGAGCACTACAGCATCGCAACACAGAGAAACTTGCAGAGAGTCTGAAAATGACAAAGGTGCACCATTAGGTACAGTGCACTGCTCAGTTCTTCTGCTGGGTCTGAGCAAGCCTCTACAGAGAAATAGGTAGAATAGAGGTTGTGGCCACTTGGAGTGTAGATATAGCTTGCATTCAAGGTCTTGACTAGATTTAGGCCCTCAGAAAGTTCTGCTCTGGGACATAAGTAATGGGCATGGGATCAGCTTCAGAGCCCAGAGTGAATGAGCACTGCAGTGTCTACACATCCCATTCACTTACACTCCAAGGCACACAGGGCACATGAGCCCAGGTCCCAGGGACACTGCGCACAAAATCCATAGAAACCAGCCAATGTTCCTGAAAACTGCTATTTAAAATTGCAAAAGAGCAATAAACAAAAATCCAAAGAAGCTGATTGTTTCCTCAAAACCACCCCAGCAGAGGCAGTGACTGCCCCAGGGCACAAATCTGCAGTGCTGGCAAGCTGCACTCATCCGGGGCAGGAGCTCTCTAGGGCTACTGCAGAAGAGCAAGGGACTTCAGGAGGCCACACAACTGTTTAGGGGATCAGCTAGAAGAGGATGGCAGTGTAATTTGCACCAACACACTGCCAGCCACTTAGATCAAGCTTCTCCTTAGAAAAAGGTCTAGAAGCCCTGCCTAATAGGCTCCTCAGAGATTGAGAGCCTGGGGACGGCTCCTTGCCACCCCATTTCTGCAGATGTGCTGGGCTTGGCAGAGCCTCTACCACACACTCTGTTGCCATGACACAGGGCAATGCTCCTGTTTCTGTTGGTGTGGAGCTGCTGGGGGAGAGCGAAACAACAAGTAGACACAGTCAGGTGCTGAGACACATCAGTTGAAAATCCCACTAACATTTTCACTTCCTGTGAATTAATATATGTGAGATTTGAGTGTAGGTAGAAAAGCATGAAAATGCTTGCTGTCATCAGTGAAGAAAGGTGATCTGGATACCTTTGGGCAGGTGGCTCTGAGTAGAGGACTTGCAGGGGCAGCACAAGTTTTGGTTCTCAGCCTTCAGTGCAATGCTGGCCCAGCCAAGACTGATACCGGGGTCCTCCATCACCCTAAGTTGGATGGAGCCAACACACACATGAGGCAGCCAAGCCATCAGTCTGTCCCCAAGCACCATCAGCACTTGCAAGGTCACCTTCAGCTTCCAGAGCCTCTGGAGGCGAAGGTAATGTCTAAGAACAAATGGCATGACACACAGAATTAGAAGGGAGCAAGTGTTTTGCCCTGATAAAATTAGAGCAGTATTCAGCAAAACTGTCTGGGCTTTTGGTGGCTGGGAACTTGAAGTGTCTGTTCAGGTTCCCACTATTTGTCCCATAAATTAATCCAATGTGCCGACTGTGAAACAAACCATTAGAGAAGCCTTTGTTAATTTGTACCAAAGTAAATGGTTATCTAAAATAGACACCACAGGGAGGTTCTTAATTAGTCTGTTGTCAGCTGGGACTGGAAATGCCCGTGGCAGCATGAGGCTAATTAATTACTCATCCTGCCACATTGCAGCTTCCCATCAAGGCAGAAGGTGCTTCTCAGTGCACACTGGTGGCTGGCTGCTCCTTTTCAGAGACCCTGAGAGCAGCACAAAGAGGTCCTGCACTCCCTGCATCCACCCTCCATGCAGGGGTGGGCTGGGGGTCCCAGACCAGGGAGTCTTTCTAGGCAGGTTATTTCACAGCAGCTGCAGCAGCCTGTGCAGTGGGACACCAGCTCCTGTGCATGGTCTCTGTTCTCCTACTGCACCAAGTCCTCACCGCTTGAGCGGGATGGGGACCTTTCTCTGCTCCACTCCTCCTCTGCAACATATGTAGCTGTTTGTACAGCATCCTTCCCGATGCCTTAGGAGACTGGTCTGTTCTGCAGAAAGGGGGTGAGTTTGCCATGTATTTACACCCACGCTTGTAATCAGCAGCCATTTGATATCCTTTGATACTAGGAAGGTTTTTACCAGCTCTGAGTCTTGCAATCGCTTCAGCCTTAACACAGTGTAAACTTTAACATTGCCTCCTCCGCTGAATGCTCTGAAATAAAAAAAAAATAATGTATATTATAATAAAGGATGTGTAACAAAGGCCTCTTCCACCCCCATCCCTCACCTACTGTGACTTCACATCACCAAGTAAATATATATTGTACTTTATTTCTAAAGCTTTTGCACAGCTGCACACCCAGCACTGTGCACAAATGCCTATGCTTCTAAAACCTTCTCCCCAACACTGAACAGTGCTGGGGGGTGGCTCACAGCCACCATCACCTCACCACCTGCAAGGGCTTGGTTAATGGATACTGCAGGTGCAGCTTTAGGGATAGGCAGAGCGTGTCCTGCAACAGGTGACCTACACCTGCCCCATTAGTTGATATGGGGCTAAGGCCAGCACAGCATACAGCTAGCCACCACTGAGGCAATGATGGCCCCTTCACAAGCCAGTTTTTGTCTTCAGACAAATCACAGCAGACAAAAGCCATGCTAAGGTTTAGGCATTTTCCTTCCCAGCAGAGCAAGCAGAGAAGAGTGTGATGAGGATCAGACAGAATGCCTCCTAGAAACACAGATTTCATGTTATCTGGGGACACAGCTGCCCTATTCATTTCTCACTGCACTCCTCCCCCCACAGAGAGCTTCTAATGCACCCCACATATTTCAGCCCCTCCACAGAGACCTGCTTGCATCGCCATTCTCCAGGAAAACACTCCCTGGTCTTCTTCTCCATCTGCTGCCCCTGCACGCAGCAGCCAGGGCTGCCTAACCCATGCTCACCCTCACTCTCACCCATCATCTTCTCTGATGCCACAGAATCCCAACATGCATGAGGCTGGCGGAGCCCTCTGGGTCCATCTGGCCCAACCCCTGCTCCAACAGAGCAGGATGCCCAGGACCATATCCAAGAGTCTTTTGAAGATCTCCAAAGAGAAGACTCCACAAACTCTCTGAGCTTTATCACACTTCCTGATGGTAGAAAGTGAACCTCTTGTGTTTTGGTTTGTGCTTTTTGCTTCTTTTCCTGGCACTGGGTGTCACTGAAACGAGTCTGGCTTCTTTGCAGCCACCCTTCAGGCATCTAGAGATGATGAGATCCTCCTGGGGCCCCTCCCTCCTCATGTTCCAGCCTTTCCTCATAGGAGAGATCTTCCAGACCCTCCATCATCTTCATAGCCCTAGACTGGTCTGTCTTCAATGACTCCATGTCACTGCTGTACTGGAGTGACCCTCAGTTTTGTGTCATCTGCAAATTTATTAAAGGTAAATTGTTTATGAAAACATTAAACGGGACTGGGACCAGTACTGAATCCTGGAGTACTCTACTCAAAATCTAAGCCTCCAACTAGATTTTGCATTACTGACCACTGCCTTTCGGGCCTGGCCATTCAGCCAGTTTTGGATGTAGCTCCCTGCCTACTCACCCAGCCCATACTTCAACAGCTTCTCTGTGAGATTAGAGGAGGCAGAATCAAAGGCCTTGCTAAGTCTAGGAAGAGAATATCCACTCTCTCTCCTCATCCATCTCAACTTACAATTTCGCCGTAGAAGCTTGGCCATGCGTGACTTCCCCTTGGTGAATCCCTGCTCACTAGCCTTGATCCCTATGTGCCTGGAGTTTTCAGAACTTATTGGCAAAGATGGAAACGTGGCACAAAGCAGTCAGAGAGGATGCAACCTGGACTGTTGTGAGAAAGCTTTTGCCTGCAAGTAACATGAACTGCTGGTACTCTTCTGATAAGCTCATTTAGTTTGTTGCTAACATTCCCTAAGCAGACAGGAAGGGTACCAGTAAGCCTCTCATCGAGAATTAGTCATCCTGAGAGCTCCAATATGTGGTTAGTTTTACATGATTATGCTCAAAACTTTTTAAAAGTGTTTGAGCACATCTGAAATCATTAGCTTCTTTTGTAGAGTTAGGTCAAAACAACCTGATGAGCTATTTTCCCTCCCTCTCCACAGATGAGAGATTTCAATTAGAGACCCTTCTGAAGAAGTACAGAGTTTGCCGTATTCTTTGGGACAAAGCAGGATACCTATTATTCACCATTATGTGTAACATGAAGTACTTGTCATTGACTATGCAAGACTATTGCATCTTTTGTCTGAGAAGTTTTAGACAGAAGAAATATAGCGTATTTAATCAGAAATATGTTAAAAGGAAAAAGCGTACCAGGAAGAATTATGCAGCTAAGCATAATTTCCACTGAATTACGTAGGCAGGCTTTTGCTCCTATGGTGAAAATGTGCTGCCTGATACTGTGAGTCATACAACAGCCCATACTTCTGCCAGAGCAGCCCCACTGAAGTTCCTGAGGTTGCCTCTTGACTGATGAATGACTCGAGGGCAGGATTTTTGAGTCCTGTTCCTGGTGTGATGACTCTCAGTAAAAGCACAAGCCCTTCAAGCATCTGCTACATACCTTTTATGACTTGCCAGAGTCCTATCACATCTGACCTACGGTCAGTTGGACAGCAATTACCAATCAAGCACAAACAATTGCCTGCAAACACTGTGATCCAGAAGCATTAGTGAACAGCTAGGTAAATCTTTACTCACTTGAGCTCCTTGTAACAGAGGACATGAGGACAGAGTGTGGATGCTCCATCCCTGAAGGTGCTCAAGGCCAGGTTGGATGGGGCCCTCGGCAGCCTGATGTGGTGGGGGGCAACTCTGTCCACTACTGGGGGCTGGAGCTGAGAGGTTGCGCTAGAGGTCCCCTAAGCAATACAATAAGGGTATGTTGATACAGGGAACCGTGCGACTCACGAATTAGGAAAAAACAAGCTATAAATTAATGGACATAAGGACCTCAATACACTTTTGCACAGCAAAGAAAAATTAGCAAGTATTTTGTTGATGAGGCTGAGAAAACACAACATTCAAGAAGGCTTGGAGGTGCACATAGCATTCAGCATCCACCTCCAGAACTGAGTACTTACTATGGATAACAGATTGAAAGGGCCTGAAGTGCCTCTGACCTCAGCTGAATGACAGTAGCATACTCAAGCTAATGGAGTGGCTCAAATATGTGCACAACAGCATCAACACAAAAGCTTGAAACTTGAGCATCCCAGCCCTCAAAGAACTTGTCAGCAAAGCAAATCATATGTTTCATGTCCAAGTTATAGCTAGGACTTACATGATCCCACACTCAGAAGTGTTATCAAGTTGTGCCAAGTTTTAGCAGAGCCATAGAACTTGGAAGGTTCATTTTACCTGTGATGCTACTAGCAACTCTTCTGGAGACTCAGTGTGGTATGTCTGGAATGTTAGAGAAGTTGAGGTCACCACAGTCTGAAGGCCCAGGCATTCAGAAGAATGAGTTTCACCAGCATCAGTGTGCAGGACTGCATCAAGGCTCACAGCACAGTATGAAGTCAGGGCTGCTGAAAACCCTTAGGTCTTTAGTACACTAAAAGTCCAGCTTCCTAGCATGTGCTCAGCAGTGCTTTATTCATTAAACTTTCATTTCACTATTGCAATTTATGTGTTTTACATGTGATGGATCAAGAAGATAAAAATGGAGATTGTGCATTTCAGGCTAACCAATACGTTTAATACGACTAAAACTACAATGGCTAGTGCACTTTGAATTAGCTCTCGATTTTCAAAGAATCACAGAATCATAGAATCATAGAATCATAGAATCATAGAATCATAGAATCATAGAATGGCCTGGGTTGAAAAGGACCACAGTGATCATCTAGTTTCA
>JAOWBP010004700.1:52153903-52181422 GCA_028571105.1 Tragopan temminckii | reverse complement strand
TCCTTGGGCAACCTGTTCCAGTGTGTCACCACCCTCTGAGTGAAAAACTTCCTCCTGATATCTAACCTAAACCTCCCCTGTCTCAGTTTAAAACCATTGCCCCTTGTCCTATCACGATCCACCCTCGTGAACAGCCATTCCCTCTCCTTTTTATATGCTCCTTTCAAGTACTGGAAAGCCACTATGAGGTCTCCCCAGAGGTTTCTCTTTTCCAAGCTAAACAAGTCCAGTTCCCTCAAACTTTCCCCTCTGATCATCTATAATTTGCAGTTTTCCAGCTTCCACACCATGGCCATGAGGAGTTGGGGGAGGTGAGACCTCTGTAGAAGCTTTTAATATGCATAATGTTCAGATATTTACCAAATGCTGACCATTATTTTGAATAGAAATCAGGGAGAGAATGAGAAGCACACTGCCTGATTGGCAGTTACGCTAAATTATTATGTAGAACAGGAAAAGGATTTTGAATCTAAACAAGTTGATGTGGAAATGCTTGCTGAGCAAGCTGAAATTAGTGTCCCTGGAACACATCAGCTCCCCGTTTAATAACTTTGTTGAGAAGTACAAACATAGTGCCCCATGCCCAGTACTTGCATTTTGTCAGCCCTGGTGAGGGATGTGTTCACCAAACCCCACATTTCTCTCTTCCAGAGAGATTATTCCAATCTGACCCATCCTAAAAAAGCTGAAAGATCAGAACGTAGGGTAAGAACACTAATTTCCCTAATATCAGCTTCAGTTCTGCTTTGAATAAATGCTCAAAGTTATTGGCACTGAAAGATGGTTAATCACCACCATCGACTGTTCAATTAATCTGAAACAATACTTGGAATTTTCAGTCACTACGCTAGCTGATCCAGACCTTTTGCACAAAGAGCCCATAGGAAATGTGCTTCACCTCACAGAAGTCAGCTTTTCTTTCTCTAGTTTTGAACAGGAGAAAAGAATCAGCCATTACCATTGCTACTCACCTGTGTAGGTGGAAACTTGATTTCTGGTTTGGAAAGACAACTTTGTATCATGTTTTCCTGGAGCAGGGTGGCTGGTTTACCATTTCCACCTTTCCCACGAACCATGCAATCTTCACACTGTTGGTCCTGGAAACCATTTACAAAAGGACAAATTGGAAGCACTCAGTTCCACCTTTGTCCTGACAGCTTCTGTAAGTATTTTCCTGCCTGCTAACATCTTCCCCTTCCAAAGTAGATGTTCTCTCTTCCATCTCAGTAACCCTGTCACTTAAATCCGAAGAGCCATTTTTATTCCTGTTAGATCTTCTGACACGTACTGCAGTACTTACAGTATATTTTCCCCTCTGCTGATGCCACTAATGACATTTACATTTCTATGTCATCTTCTGAGGCAGTTTTCCTCCCTCTCATGGACTCTGATGAGGGCTATTCCTAAAGAGCATTTTTTCTTTTTTCTGCACACAACCAATTTTCAAACAAGAACTCTTAAGGACTGTGCACATGTGCAAGGGGAGGTGAGGAAAAGCTGGGGAGAGGGGAGCAGTGTGTCCCGTGGTGTTACCAACACAATCTGCTGGGCCTTCACAGCTTTGTAACTCCATATCTGGTTTATCTTTACCCAAGTTTAGCAGAGGGGTAGGAAAGGCATTATTCATTCTAATGTGAGGACATAAATGCTGTGTATCTAAATAACAGCAGATGGAAATAAGCAGCAGATTCTCACTCCAGAAAGTGCAAGCCAAGAAGCTCTGATCATTGCTCACCCTGCTAAATCCTGCTCAGTAACAGAAGTTAACGTGTGCTGAAACCCAGCTGGAAGATTTTAATTTGCTTCTAAGAGACCAAATTGCTTCTCTCTGAGCCCACCCAAGAACAGGCCAGAGCTCTAAGTGAGTTTTACAGGGCAGCTTTGTTCAAATTATAATAATAGTCCTTTGCCAAAATTCCATCTCAAAATGGGATCACCACCACCAGTTCAAACAGCTGTCCCCAGGATGCCTCCCTCCTGCTCCCTCCCTTCAAATTAAGGCTATCACCTGCCACCTAGTTCACGAGGGAAGAGTCCAATGAGGCAGAAACTGTGTCCTTTAAGGAGGGGACACCCATGGGTGGTGTGAAAATGTACAGTACAGGGCCACTTTGTTCTTTATATATGGTAGGAATGGTGAATAAAAAAATCAGACATTTATGTGGTTGGAAGATGAGCATTTATGTTGTTGATTTTTCCATATTCCTGGTCCCAACAATAATTTGACAGAGGAGTCATGTTATTGTGATAACTGAGTTCAAAGTGTTCTCTCTTAGTCTCAGACTGCAACTTTTTTTTTTATCTCCCAGCACCTCTGCTCCAGGTGAAAGCATTACTCCTGGTGCCTCTGGCAGCCGGTGCTGAAGCATCCTGCTCGTGCGGCTCCTCCTTCCTGTCACATTCCCACAGTTTCAGATCCCCTCCTGCATTCAGTCCGACGCTGTGAGCTACCACCGCCCATGTGCACCGCAACACTGAACAGCCCCAGCAAAGCCAACTTAGCGCAAGCACCACGGGACCCCAAGGCACATCCCGACAGCCGGGGGGGGACGACCAAGAGAGAGACTTCGCATAAGGGCACGCTCCAGCGGCATTGCAGCGTCTCCCAAGGCTGTGCTCGGCGCTGATCTGTCCGCTGGAGAAAGTGCCAGCTCCGGGCTGCGCTGCCCGTCGGGGGAGCGGTCTTACGGGGCTCTGCAGCCCCACTCCCGGCAGCTGATAACGGAACCGCGGCGGCCGTCATCACCCCCAAACCCAACCTTCCTAAAGCCAACCCCTGGACCCGGCGGCAGCCCCCGTGGGCGGTGCGTGTACTCACGGCTGCAAGGAGGAGGAGGAGGAAGAAAAGGAGGAAGAAGAGGTGTCCCTTGCAGCCAGGGTCCTCCTTCCTCCTCCTCGCGTTTTCTCAAGCCCTGAGCCCCCCCGCTCCTCGCTCAGGCTGCGGGGCCGGGCCCACGCGAGCCCGTCGTCACGCGTGGGAGGGAGCGGCGGGGCTGCCGGCGGGGGGGCTGCGCCTTGCCATAACCGAGTGGCCATCTGAGCGCGACGCTGAGCGGCTCGGGGGCGGCAAGAAGCAGGCAGCAGGCTCCCGGCCCCGCCGTCCTCTGCGGAAGCCGAGGGGGAACCAAGCGGTGCCGGCCGTCGGTGCCTCGCCGCCGGAAAGCTTCACCCACGTCTGGGAGGGTCCTCAGCGGTCAGCGTACACCGCCGGTATGGCGCGTACTATGAGACCCGACGACATCAACCCTCGGACGGGGCTGGTGGTGGCTCTGGTCAGCGTCTTCCTGGTGTTTGGCTTCATGTTCACCGTGTCCGGCATCAAGGGGGAGACCCTGGGGGACATCCCACTGCTGGCCATCGGGCCGGCCATCTGCCTGCCAGGCATTGCCGCCATCGCCCTCACCAGAAAGACTGATGGCTGCACCAAGTGGCCCAAGAACAAGTGTCCATGCTGTAAGGAGATCAGGGACCGGGATGTGATGGAGCTGCTGAGAACTCCTTCAGACCTGGAATCTGGCAAGGGAAGCTGTGACGAATTGGCCAAGAAGGTGTACCAGAAGGACCAGAGAGTGTTGCGGGGTGAGGACTCGGTGTCCATCTGCACCACCACCACCACTACCACCACAGGAGAGTGCAAGAGCCTCATCAGAAAGGTGGACCAGGAGGAGATGCTGAGGTACCTGGAGACCTGCTACCCGGAGATGCCGGGGAATGTGTTTGTGGGAGATGGCTCCACGTACAGTGCCTTAGAGAAGAAGAGCTCTTCTTCCAGCAGGGACAACGCTGCTCGCCCAGACATTGAAGACAACATTTTTGTTGCTCCCAAAGACAGTATCATTGTCTGCTCTTACAAGGAGAACAGCCCTTATGACAAATACTGTTGTTACATAAACCCTACTGGAGTCGCCTCAGACCAGGAGACCATAGTGTGAACAGTGCATACTTTATATATATGTATGTATTTATACAAAAACTACAACAACTTCTTGATAGGGGATAATATAGGTGACTGCACTGCATGGGACAATCCTGATACTATTACAGTTTAACCTGGTATGTGACTGATACTCAAACCTTTTGTGCCTGAAATACTTTCTGTAAGTAAATAAGCATGTTTAAAGGTTAAAGAATTCAATTTTTCATTTTGGAAAAAAAAAAAAATCCATTTCAGTTTTCTTTCTGCCCTTTCCTTCCTTTCGTTTTCCTGCTGCTTGTTGTACACAGACCCACAGACACAGAGCAGGAGGTCAGCAGAGATCAGGAGCTGAGCCAGGATTCTGGAGTTGTCTGTAGGAAGGATGGGGGCCTGAAGAGGTCTTAGCAGTGGTGTTGCTTTGTGTGGGGAGGGATGGAGAGATGACAGCATGCCCTCCGACCACTGGCTGATGTTGGGAAGTACGGAAGCAGTTTGCTTTTTCTTCCTGGCAGAATTTTATTTTCCTGTTTCAAAAAACTGATGTGCTAACTCCGTGGGCTCTTCTAAAAGTCTTCAGGAGCTACATAGGCTCAGGGGAACTTTCGGAAGGATAATGCATTAACCATTGCATGAAAGGTACGGGTTTAACTCCAATCCTTACTGATACTGAGTTCACTTGAATGTTTCTAACACTTTTGGGTTTTGTAGGCATACTTGACAAGGGGATTGCAGTGTGATCATGGCACAGTTCTGGAAGGGAATAGGAGCAGATGTCCGTGGAGTCGAGATCCTAAAAATATATTTCAGTAACTCTTAGGGAATAGACTTACACGGGTTTTGCTCAGTGCTGGATCTGACTCTTCAGAAAATGTCATTTTTTTATGTGCCTTTTCAACCATGCCATGGCTGATGAATGATCACAGTTCATACAGGGGTGGAGGGATCTGAGGACCTGGCTGACTGGTTTTGTTCACTACATATGGATACATAGCACAAGAAATACAGGGTAATAGAATTAACCATTTGAAACCCGTGGCTTACACACAGAAATGCAAATTCTGCCTGTTCTCTTCCACAGAAGATTGCATGTTCCATGTAGTGTATGAAATTTTATCTAGCAGCCATTTAGATATCACAGAGACGTGATATTGTGTGATATGTATGCTGAACAGCTACTGCAAGGGTTGAGCCTCTAGTCAAAGGGTTACTAAAGCATGGAGTCATTTGCAAGCAGCTCTTGGTACCTGGCTCCTGTAATTCATAATTCCTGGCAAAAAGTTCCTCTGTGATAGCAGTCCTTACAATGCTTTTATTTCAGCAATTTTCAATCTGCTGTAACTTGCATCAGACAAAAAAACAAAACAAAACAAAACAAACAAAAAAAACACTTGAATTATCCATGTAGGAAGGAAGAAAAGCAGCCTTTCTCTTGTCACACTCTGAGACATTGTGTAGAAAGTGGTGAGGAGTTTCCCACTGAAAGAAGGTGTTTGGCAGCTTTGCTTACCATGGAAGAGTTTGGAAAGTGGAGGGCAACTTTATGCATTCCTCTCATTTACTTGCTTGGAAACATATGTCTGGTTGTCACAGACTAGCAGTCTCTGAAGAGGTTTAGGTTTGGGAAGGGTTTCTTTCTGTCAGACCAAAAGGGATGTTCATGCTGAAGACAGGTGTTGGTGGGACATCTGGATGCTATTAGGAGAAATTAAGAAACAATGCTGGCTAGTCCGAGTCAAGTAAAGCCTCTTCATAGATGGTTACAGTACTGTGGAAATAAATTAGCGCTGGCACTCTGTACAATCCAAATGTTATCTGCCAAGCAAAGGAATTTCACAGGAACAGACCTCTACCTGAACCACTTAGCTCTCGTGTCCACATAAAGCACTCTGCCATTGTCAGACAGGTCTCCTGCAGGCTCAGCCACCATGGGACCCTATTCTGCAATGTACAGAAGCAGCTTTTTGATGGCACTGAAAAATCTGATTTCATAGCCTCCTGGAGTCAACAGCTGAACTGCTGCTGACGTGCCTGGCAAGGAGCAGGGTTCTTCACTGCATTCTGCTCCCAAGGGACAGAGGTGAGGGTCTCGGCATGTGCCCATGGGTGCCCTGCATCCCTGAGGTCAGACCGCCTGGGGAGAGCAGGCTGTCGAGTCCTGAGTGCTGCCTCTGCCCAGGCTGTGAGCGATCTTCTGCCTTGCATAAGACAGCACAGCGCCAGCCTGCTGGGAACCTAGATTTGTACAGTTCTGCAAATATATATAGGAAGAGGTCAAGTTTTTCCATTTTGTCTAGGATTAGATGTTCCCTGTCAAAAGTTATAAGGGTTTTAAGAAGGCGAGGCAGCAAACTCCAGTGACAAATGGAATGGTAAATACATAACTTGAGATACGCAGATCTAAGGCATGTAGTTTATTCCATTTCTACCCTAAAACCTAGAGAGTATTTTTATTAAGAAAAAGTTTAGTGACAGTGAAATTTTCCCACAGTGTAGGAAGAGGCACAAAAATGTACATTTAAAACAAGATATTTCCAGGCAATATCTTTCCTTCATCAGATTAATTGAGCTAAGGTTTTGCAGCAAAATGTGACTGTAGGCAGTATGTCCCAGCCAGTCCATCATAATCCACTATAGGGTTTTTGTAAGAGCCTGTATTGCCTCTCACATCTCTTTCTCTATGATTTTTTTTTTCCCATTCCCTTCTGCTAGCTAAGTAGGGAATGAAATGGACATTGATGAATCTGGCAGTTTAAAAAATATGAATTTGGCCATTTAAAAATGAAGGTTTCTTTTTCTTTTCTTTCTTTCTTTCTTTTTTTTTTTTTTTTTTCCAATAAAGTGAGCTTTTTTCATCCACTGTTATTTTGCCAGGAAAAATCCACTGCTTATTTGATCAAAGACAGCATGACAGCAGCCTCAGGCTTTTTATGCAGATAGCCTGGTCAGGCCAGAGAATTACTGAGTCTTTATTTTCATTCAGCTCATCTGGTCTCTTCTGATGGCTGCTGGAACTCATATGGCTTGATGTTGGAACAGGCACCAATAATTACATTTCTTTTCAGAGAAAGCTGCTGCTTGTCCTGAGTCTGAGTTTGGCTTCAGGATACCAAAATTTTGGGTGATCCCAAGCCATGGCCTGGAGATAAGAGCTTCTTTTTATCCTTACTTTATTGTCTCTCTGGGTTAATATTCTCCTTCCCAATGCTGTTCTTCAATAAAGCAGGTCTTGTAGTGGAGAACTGTCTGTGAGGCTAAAGCCTGGTCTTGCTGAAGTCAGTGTCCGCACACTGATCAGTGCTGTGTTACGGGTGGCAGGGCATATTGATGTGGACACTCAGAGGAAGTTCCTAAGATATATAAAAATAATTTTTAGACTAGAATGTGTAATAGTGTTGCAGAGTTCACCTTTAAAGAAACAATATGACAGAGCTCAGTTGTATTCAAAAGAATTTTGTCTTGCTTTACTTAGCTTTCTGTTGTCATAACTAGCATTTTTACACTCATACAAACTGGTCATTGCAAAACCTTGCACAGAAAATCAAGAGTTTAATCAGCATGCTTTGTTCCTCTCAAGCAGTCAGCAATAGCTGGTTCTGCTGGAATGGATCCAAATGAGTGGCAGGTGAACATCTCTTGGGATGTGTATTACATTCATGATCTGAGTTCTACAGAAATGTGGTGTTCCTCCATAGGCAGATGTTTTTCTCCATCTGATCCAAACTTACTGCAGGCTCAGTTCCAGAGAGCAGTTATCCCATTGTGATGAGGAGAGTAACAGCTGCTGTGACCCCTTTCCAGCACTTCTCCTGATACATACTGAAGCTGCTTGCAGGGAGGGCTCCTGCTTTTGACCAGAGTGGCACAAGCTGACTCCATGTCATGCATCCGATCTAAAAGATGTCCAACTTAATTGCCAGCTCTTGCAGCCCAGGCCTGAGACTTTGCATCTCTGCAAATTACTGTTCAAACCAGAAGATCTATAGAGATGGGTTAGAGATGAGTCTTTAGGAACTGTTCTATTCATGTGCAGAGCATAAGGTGTCCTGGGGAGCTGGAATCTCAACATATTGCCAGTAGAACCATATTGCTAGAGAATGCAGTTCTGAGAAGTAGATATTTTCTCAGTCCTGGAAGGTTTCTGCATTAACTGCTGGTGCCAATGGTATTTAAACACGTTGAGGAATTTCTTAAAAAGTTGACTTAAGGTCAACTTGACACAGTCTTAGCACACAATATGGGGCATTAGCTGCAAAGCAGCCCTGCAGAGCCCATTTGCAATCTGCAGTCAATCTGAACATGCGATCCCTGCTGGGACACTGTAGGTAGGTTTGTTCTTGTCTGGTGCTGAGGGCTTTGTGATCTCTTGTATTGAGAAACAACAGAATGACCAGACCTAGAATTTACTTCCAGTGCTTTCTAGCAGACTTTCATCACTACCTTTCTATCCTCTCAGTGGAGGAATGCCAAATTCCACATTTCTTGACCAAGCATGAAGGTCCAGGTACCACTGGTTTTTAAATCACATATTTCTTTCTGTTCAGGACAGTTGCAAGGATCGTCCCTCACTATCCCACTGTCAGATGCCTGCAGAAAGCTTTATTCTTATTGCTTAAAAACACTCATCACACATATATGCACACATATGTGCATACATCTATATGGATTTAAAAAAAAAAAAAAAAAAAAAAAAGTGTTTTGAAGAGCAGGCAACAGAACACACAAACATAGCAATAAAAATTCATTTGAGATCTACTCAAAGGACCCCTCTGTCCTTCAGACACATCACATAAATCTTCAGCTTCAACCTTTTTGCTGCTATCTTAAAAGCTTAAAATTCCTCATGTCCTTTAAAATAAGAGAATCTTTCAAAGGAAAATTATTATCGTTCTATAAGGACAGAGTTCTTCCACCAGGCTACAGAGGGTTTGTACGTTCCAAGACTGTGTTTCATCATAGCCCCTGTGAAATCCAGGCTCCATCACTAACAGTGAACTCAAATTTCCCCCTTCTTTGCATTAAGCAATTCCCCAGACCCTTGGGAAAATCTCTGAACCCTTGGTCAGTTATGGTAGATTCAGTACATACAGTATCATTTCAACATGCAGTTTCTTTTCTTAGGGAGTGAAAAATACTTTGAAATTACTTTGAAAATCTAACTCCATACCTTGTGCTAGGAAGGCAAGAACCAAAAAAAAAAAAAAAAAAGAGAGATACTGTAGTTATTCATGAAAGTGAAAAAGACCAGAAAGGCTTTGCAGACAGTACTATATTACTGAGTTATATTCTGGTCACGTAAGAAGTGTGTTTAGTGCACTGCTTAGTGTGTGTGTGTGAGACTTTGCTTTTGTAGCTTAGCCTGAAGGGGCTCCACAAGGAGGGACCAAGAACAATGTCCTGCCTGGAGGCAGAACACTGGAGTTACAGGAAAAAAAAGAAAAAGAAAATAAAAAAGAAAAAGGTATGTAGTAGGGGTCTGTTGCCAGGAATGCCAATTTGTCTTCAGATCTCATCAAAAGCCTTATTTACACATCACTGTATTTTACTGTGGAATGCATTGATAATCATTACAATTGTGGCAACTCATGCACATAAAGATGCCACTACAGTAGCTTTTTTTTTTTTTTTTTTTTTTTTTTTTTTTAACATTCTCTATTCTAATGCCATTGCAATTCAGGGCAAAATTCCCAAAGGTGTAAAAAGTAAAAATTTAATGTGGAACTTCAACGTCAATCTTAGTGCTACATGAAAATCCAGCACTAGAAGTTAGTTCCTAAAAAGGATGCATATATGCATAAAACCTGGATCAGTGCAAAAGAAGAGATACAAATACAGATGGGACAGCCTCGTACACTTCTAAATCAGAGGACTGGGGTTAACGTGTTACGGGACATTAACTAGCATCTT
The DNA here is from genome assembly GCA_028571105.1 of Tragopan temminckii. NCBI lineage: Eukaryota > Metazoa > Chordata > Aves > Galliformes > Phasianidae > Tragopan > Tragopan temminckii. The sequence continues at coordinate 52,171,602 of JAOWBP010004700.1, read as the reverse complement.
GCAAATTCTTGTGTGCTCTTCTGAAGGTTTCAGTCATCAGGGTTCTTGCACCAACAAACTATAAAATCCACTCTCTCACATTTCAAACTGATTGTTTTATATCTGTACATCAGAAAGTGCATTTTAGCAGATTTTAAATTGGTAAGAAATGGAATTTTCCCCTATTTTCCTTCGAGAGAACACTGAGTTGCAAAATTTTATCTTTGCATTCTATATTAGAATGCAATAATGTATAATCCAGTGTTTATGCTGTGTGGTGTAATATAGAGGAAAATTCAGACAGGAATTAGGAGAACAGAGTAGTCATTATCTGGAAAGCAGATATGTTAGCCAGTTGAAGAACCACAAGGATAATCTTGCATAGCCTTGTCTTTCTACTGGCCTAAAAAGACAGAAAGATAGACTTAAAAAACCAAAGACTCTTACTGTAGAGTTCAATTCAGGTAGAAGGGCTACTAATAACAGCTGGGGGTCTGGGTTGTATGGGAAAGAGGTGCCTGCCTGCTCTACGTCCTGGGGAACCACGTGACAGTCTCTTCTCGGACATAATCAAGACACCAGACATCCTCTGACTCCATATTCAGGCTCAGCATTCATATTATGCCCTCATACTGTTTGCAAAGAATGCCTGATTGCATTTTCTTTAAACAAATTGATGATTCTGATTTCACTTCATAGCTGTAGAAAGAAGCAGACAGTTTTTCTGTTTACTCAAAAAGGAGCATGGAACTGGAGATATCTGTAAATATCAATAACAAGCTAAATAAAAGATATTTGCTGGGGATAAAGTCTAACTTTTTAGTGGCAAAGAGTCTCCTTCCAATACCAGTGGTTTGAAAAGAATTCTAGGAAGTTTTACACCTAGAAATACATTGACCATTTTTTTAAAACTTGTTGGGACTTTTAAAAATATTGTGGTTATTCTATCTATTCCTCAAAACTCACACTTAAACAACAGTGATGGTTTATCAATCTAATTAAAGACTTTCATAAGTCAGTTTTTGCGTTATGTGATTATTTAAACAACCTCCTCACGTCTTCACCTTCATGTAGTTGGAGCTGCAGTGAGTAACAATTACATTAACTGTAAATAGTGAAACACATAATCTTTCCATAAAATCACCACATAAAAAACACAGTATTAGTATTCACTGTATTGTTTTCCACCACTATAGACACTGAAAGACTCAATGAAGAACTGAAAGGATCTAAGAGTACGCATCACCTTCAGATCTTCAGTGCTATTACCACAGCCATCACATTTTCTAATAAGGATAAAATCTCCCATGAAGGGACGAACACATCACATTTTTATCTGTACACAAAATCCCTTTTCAGAAAAGAATACCTACTAGACTAATTGACAGAGTCCACATCTGGGATGTCAATCTCTGCAAAATCTGAAGTATCTTATAGAAGAGCATTACATGGTTGTCAGACTTCACACTGACCAGATGGCAATCACTAAGCAGAATTTTTCCATACTGCCAAGCTTGCTAGGAATTTCAGCAGCAGCTTCGAGAGTAGCTGCAAGACTTTGCTCTATTTCTAAATGCCAGGAGCTTTAGCAGAACTCTGGAGATCTGAGTTTGCAGCAGCCTTACTCACAAGTACAGCCCCACACAAGGATGCTGATTCAGAGCAACCGAATGGGAGCCTTTATATTTGCAGATGTTATAAAGACCACCTGTCCTTGTATTTGAAGTTTATGTTGGCAACCATTCTTTGTTATCTCAGTGCAATAAAAACCTGAGATGTTTGCAGTGTTCAAACTTGAGACACTTCTAATATAGCTGTCGAAAACATTGTGACATTATACTGGATCTTGATATGCACTAATCTCTCTTTATACAGATTCATTTTAAATTAGACATATTTGATGTTTGCAGTCTTCCTTAATCTATATAGTTACATTAGATATTCATATATATATATTCTTAGATCTACATGTACATATATGTGCCCTCAACAACACAAAAAGATGGGTCTGTATAGCTAAGTCATCCACAGGAGGTAAAAGCAAGACACACCTAACAGCCTTTATGTTGCAGCCACCTTTGCTGAACAAGCTGTGTAGTACAGCATCTAATGATTGCTGCTTGTATGTGATGTCTGGTAAAAATCTGCGTAGCTGTTTAGCATTCATGTCTCTGTAACTTGCCTATTGGTAGGTGGCGCTGAAATATGGCTGTAGTGAACAAATCATAGAATTATAGTACCATTAAGGTTGGATAAGAACTCTATGAACATCAAGTCCAACCATCAACTATCCCCATCATGACCACTAAACCACGTTCCTCAGTGTCACATTTACATGTCTCTTGTACACCTCCATGGATGATGAATCTACCACCTCCCTGGGAAACCCCTTTCAGTGCCTAACCACTCCTTCTGAGAAGAAACTTTTCCTAATATTCATCCATAGTCACTGACAGTAGCTTCCAAAATGCCTGAAGTAAATCATAAGTACTTGCCAATTGAGTGAGGACAGTTCAGTTTGCATCTATAACTGTCACTTCTGTATTCTGGAAGATGAACAGTTCAATCTCAGTCAGTGAACAAATTGCCATTAACGGGGACTGCTATTTGAAGTCTCAGGAGAGATGCTTTTTTTCAAGAGAGAATCAAGAGACTGAGAAAACAGTTAGGCTAACACTGGTTCTCCTCGAGCTGCAGCTCTCTTGCAGGTAACCGTACAGACTCTAAACCTCTTGAAGTCAACAGAAATCCCTGCATTATATTCAGCAGAATTTGAATACTACCCAAAGATCTGTAATGACAGCTATCAATCCAGCAGTGCTCATGGCCACTCAGCATTTGCTTATATATAGAAAACTTCAGACTGTGAACACATTAATTTTTAAACTTTTAATTCTAAAAACAACACAAAGCAGACTAAAATTGAGTTAAAATTACAGTGCTATTACAAATGGACATACAGAATATACGTTCACATTTAAAAATAAAGCTTTTCTAAAAGCTCAAAACATGTTAACTCAGTAAAATAATAGCATAAAGCCACAGAACAGTATTATGCCATAAAGATACTGGACAAACAGAAGGCTGTCAAACTGAAGCAGACAGAACACACACTGAATGGAAGAATATTACTGGCAGTGAACTTTCCCTTCCATGTAAAACTGGAATATTCTTTTAGGGACAGTTCTAATTTATACATGATAATGGAATATGTTCCTGGTGGTGAAATGTTCTCCCATCTAAGAAAAATCAGAAGGTTCAGTGAACCACATGCACAGGTTCATGCAGCTCAGATGGTGCTAATATTTGAGAACCTCCATTCATTAGACCTCATCTACAGAGATCTAAAGCTTGAAAATCTTTAAAGCAAGGAAAAAAACAGGCCATCAACTCTGGCTTTGCAAAAAGAGTAAAAGCAAGAACTTGGACGTTATGTGGTTCTCCAGAATACCTGAAATTACTCTCAACGAGGCTTACAACAGGGCAGTGGATTGGTGACCGTTAGGAGTGCTACTCTATGAAATGGCAGCTGGATATCCCCCATTCTTGGCAGATGAACTCAGAAGCACCATGGAGGGAGAGAAAGGAAGGATGGATTGGGGCTCTCCCACTCGGGGCACTCAGGTGTTCATGTACTGGTTCAGGCTGTGACCTGGCAATTCCAATTCACTTCTCATTATGAGTTTTTGATTTTTTTTGTACTTTTCTTGCCACTAATGGAACAGTGGTGTCAGAAACATCCACAAGGCCAAAAGACATTCTATTTTCTTACTTTCTGAATCAGAAGAATCAATAACAGACTGAGAGCAAATTGGATACTGGAGTCAGTGTGTGGCTAGTAAGTAGGACTTGAGATAGGATCACTCTGAAGGACACCTGGTATCAAACTAAATGAAGTTCTGTTGGGATCTTGCAGAGTCACAGATGGGCTGGGGACCGTCTTGTGAGTGGCAGATGCTTTCTTACCTTCAAGCCAGTAAGTTATCATGTCTCCTTTTCCCTAAGAAAGAAAATGAGTCATGAGGTTCTAATACTACTCATCATTTGTGTAATCATCTTTTAATTACACCTCAGATTAGGTCCCAAAAGGAGACTGATGTGTCTGTCACACATTTTATATGTAAGAAGACAGGCACAAAATCTCGCCTTAAAAAACAGTGTGCTAATGGCAGCAGCATGGATTAAAACAATTCTTTGAAGTTCCCTCCAAAGCTACATCCAGAAATAGAATCATAGAATCACAGAATCATAATATCATAAATATATACTAGTATAGTATATATAATAAATATATACTAGAAATACACTAGTTGTGTTATATAAATGTTGGTATTTATGATGTTCCTTAATGAATTCTTTTATTTCAAGAAGTTTTGTCAGAATTGCTTGTCAAGTAGTACTTCCAAGTTGGGCTTAGCCCTTCACTCTCTGAGTTACCAGATTTATCCTGATTAAATGCCTGAGCTACCTCTCTTAAGGGGCAGAAAACAGTCTAATCCATGGAGTTTAACAGAGGACTGCATGGGTTAAAATTCAAGAACTCCAGACTACTTTCACACTCTCCTCTCTGAAAAGCTGAGTGTAAATGTTGCATACACACCTTGACTTGTAAATTCCCACGACATATTAACACATAGTCTCCAATCTGCTCCAACAGCTGGTATGTACTTGGACTGCACTGTATTTTAAGAGCTGGAAAAAGAGACAATTGTCATATTATTATAATGATTTATCCATTCAGGACAGAACTATATCTTCTGTGTACCAAAGACTTCTAGACTTATTAACGAACATTCTCTTACTTTTTTCATGTTTTTGCAGTCATTCCATTGTTATTTGAAGTATTCACACACACATGCTGCAATACCCTGGCCTCTTTGTGAGGGCATCTCAGGACAAATAAATGGCTGTCAGCAAACACTACTCCCCACATCCTGCATCTGATATTATTTTTCTACTCTTCATAGCTTCCTGGCTGAAATTACAGGCAAGGAGCCCTTTTGCCTAGTAAAGAAAACCATGAATGCATAGTTCTACCTCATGGTTTATAAAGAGCCGGTGTCTTCTTTACACAAAGTGTTTACAGCAAAATATAAACATAAAGGATACTTTCATCCTTGCTCTGCTTCCAAGCCTGTAAATAAAAACAGGAGGAAGGGATAGTGTTACCATAATTCCACTTTGTTTTTTCTTTTCTGTTTGTTGGTTGCTTTTTGCTTAAATGTTTTTTGCTGAAAGACTCAAGATACTCCATTGAGATTAGTAATACATGTTTCCATACACTCAGATACATAGATCTGAAACATTCTTTCCAGCAGATATTTAATACTTTAATAGTTTGTCCTCATTTGGAACAAATCACATAGCACTCAGATTCCAACTGACAGAAATTATAATTTACATTGCTAGTAATGTTTATTGGCTCATCTATTTTATAATGATCATCTGGGGGTTAAAACATGGTATTTTGAGATCCTCAGATGTGTGTGACCAAAGAAAGAGGGTGATAAAAGAAACTCGTAAAAGATAAGAATCTCTGACTCTGTATTTAATTTTCATGCAATTATGAGCCATAGGGAAGATAATTAAGCATACAGACTAAAAGATAAAGTATCAAGAATGATGGAAGCAGATTTTGAAATCATCACTTTTAAAACCATTCCAGTGACAACAGATCATACAGGGAGCCTGAAAGGAGCAGTAGGAGAGAAGTTACTTGGAAGAATGACAAGAGGGGAAGAAGTTACGTGTGTTCAACTCAGGATAGAATTTGTTTTGGAAAAATGTTTGTAATGGTGAGAAGGAATGGATCCTGCTTGATTTCTCAAATACCTAGGCTAAACCAAAGCCACTCCTCTGCCTTCCTGCATTGTTTTTAGTGAATTTTTTATCCTGAAACTTAAAAACACCTTGGATTCTGCGTAATTCAAGTCCTTTTAGAAGGCATTGGAGTGTAAGCCATAAAACTATTTGTCTTCACTGCATGAATGAAAGAAACAAAAACAAGCTATCAAGGATGCCTGGTATTGAATCATTCCCTCATTTTTTTTCTTTTTTTTTTTTCAGTCCCTGTAGTTCAGGCTAAAATATTTCAGAAGCCGAGATTCAGATACTCATACTGTCTAAATATAAAGCTTGTTAACTAAACACGGAGTTCTGATATCCCCTGGGAAGAAGTGAAATTGAAGTTATCTCCACAGTTTATTCTGCAGAGATTTTGCTCTCATCTCTTTGCTGAGATATATAACCTTCTGTACTGGCCAAAGACAGACACAGCTCCCACGGTGTCTTTCTATCTCCTATGTTCTCCATTAGAAGAAAGTTACTACCTAAAGGTAAGAAACAAAACAGTGAACATACCCATGTACCTTTTTCTGATCTTCTCTAAAGTCTGTTTCTTGTGTACTGTTTTCTGTTGTAGAGAACTTCAAAGCCATGAAGATGCCTCTTTAAGATTTGAGGAATTGAGGGGATGCTGTTACAAAGGTTTTAGGGAACAGCACTGGCAAATTTCCCCTTTTCTGGCTATGAATCCAGAAATCAACACCTTTCTTACAGAAATTACAGTAATTTAAACAGGACAGGACTCAAAGTTACAAAGCATAACATTTGTTCAATACTCATTAAGGATGGTCAAAACTGCATCTGCAGTTCGCTCCTCATTACCTTCACTGGTAGATTCCATCCTGGAAGCTGTGTTCACAGTATCTCCAAATAAACAATACCGTGGCATCTTGGTCCCAACAACCCCAGCTACAACTGCCCCTGTTAGAGAAATGGAGAAAAAAGATATTTTGTGTTTTTAAATCATATATTTAGCCATATAACCTCCTAGCCGTTTCCTACATTACCTTATTTCTCATTTATTGATAAGTAACGACTAAATGTCAGTACTGCCTCACATGGGTTATATATCAGGTTTACAGATGGCTTCCAGACACCATGGAAGAATGTGCAAAAAGGCCTCAAAAGCGAATGGTGGAGGAAGTGAGGATGAGATAAAGGTACAGTGCATGAATTAAAGCACCTGCAGAAACTGTACCTGAGCACCATAAAATATTGTTTTTAGGGATAAAGAGATAGGAAACCTCCCAGTAGGAGCTACACACACAACACCCTCAAGTCATGTGGAAAACTGGGAAATAACCTGATCCTGCTAAAGGCAGAAAATGTCTGTGTCCATCAAGTATTAGTTTTGATTTCTTCATGTCAGCCCCAGGGGATTTATGTAAAATTTGATCTCTTGCTGAGACAATAGAAGCTGCTCGACTTGCAGACCCTGGATTACACAGCACATACTCAACTCTGTCTATCAGGAAGGAGCTGCAGTCACATATCAGTTTAGATCAGGCAGATGAGAGTCTGAGAACGAAGGCTAGATTGAAGACCTGAAAGCAACACTGTTATGAGAGAACAACTGAGAAGGAGAGCATTGGAGCCATCTTTATGTACCCAATGAACCCAGTAATCCACTCTATTGAGATGACCTCTGTGAGGTGCTCCATCCCATGTTGGGAAATTTACTTCATTTTTATTGGAGAGGAAACACATCTAAGGAGACATTTGATAGACCGGAAAGGAGTTCCTTTGTAGCTCTCCCAACATACCTGAATGTATTCCCGCTCTTATCTTTAGGAGAGTGTTGGGCTTGTGTGGGATCTTAAAAGTCTTGCAGACATTCACAAGGTCTAAAGCCATGCTTGCAATCTCACCAGCATGAAGGATCCCATTCTCTTTGGGTACTCCGGACACTACCATATCTTAACACAACAATGCAACTATGTTAACCTGTGACATTATACACAAACATACACATGCTGGTTTTTGTGAGTTTTTGTTTTTGTTTTTGTTTTTTTCCCACTATCTAAAGAATTCTTGATTGTCTTATCCCAAGCTGCTGCTAGATTCTGCTGGGTTTTGGATGGAAATCAGCTTTGATAGTAGTTAGTTGCTAGCAGGTTTCCATGAGGGCAAATATAATTTTTTCCTAAAAATCCGAAAGAAGAGGCAGCCAAGCTCATATAGAGCATAAGGAGAGAGAAGGCTGTCACAGTCTTTGGGGGAAAAATAAAACAAAAACCAAAAAACCACAGAGATAGTATAGCTTAGGAAATGGCATTTATGTTCCCATGCAGAAGGTACATTTTTCAGTTTTGTTCCCATGAAACAAAAATTGCCAACTGTGATTACTCAGTTTCCAAGATTTAAATTCAGACCTTGCAAGCCATAGGAACCAAATAAAGAACGGGGGCTTCTGCTGCACCCTAGTGTCCCATCCACAACATTTACCAGCTGTAGAAATGATGAAATACATGCAATGGAGATGTTACAAAAGTCTGCTGGGACTGTGCTAGGACTTTTGCAAATTTGTTTTGTGTTTCTTCCCAGTGGTAAAAAGTTTTCTAAATCTCCTTCGCCTGCCCTTCCTTGTCATCAGTCTCTACCTTGATGTCCCAACATTTTCCACAGTTGAAGGAACTTACAGGCATCTCCTATCGTCTCCACCTTATAGACATCATAGTTATCTATGATTTCATCAAAAGTGGTATAAAGCTTGTTCAAGAGATCTACCACTTGGTAAGGTGTGCTGCTGCTGGATAGCTGAGTGAAGCCCACAATATCACTGTTAAAACACAACAAAAAGAATATACGTACTGTCTTAACCATAGCAGTCTGGTAATTTTAGACATACAGTAACAATTAGCTCAGACTTCACTTTTTCACTTTGTCTTTGGCTGGTGATCTTACAGAATAGTTATATCTTAAAACTAAAAAAACACTCCTCCCATTTGAAGGGACTGACTAACCTAAGTCTTCCTGCTTACTAATGGAATAAACTGTTGGCTTTTTTTACAACTAGAATTTAATCTGTCAGTCTAATTAGTCTCTAATTTTAGTTTATGTAAAAATGAAAAAAACATAGTATCTATCCATTTATTACAAGAGAAGATTTAATTTACATGATGCTTCAAGCACACGTAATGACACCAAGTGTCAAAAACTGTAAAGACATGCTGACTCTAAGGATGGATATGTTTCCTCTACATAGCTAAATGCTGGAACCTGTATTGAGGCTTGTCCTATGAAATGGATATGAGTGTGTGTAACACCTACAGTGATGTGCTACTGTGTGTTAGAGCTCTGCAGTACTCTCATTTTTCATTTAAATAATTCTAATGAAAAAACTGAAACATAGAATCACAGAATATTCTGAATTGGAAGGGACCCCCAAGGACCAGGGGGTCCAACCTCCAGCTCCTCACAGCACCACAAAAATCCAAACCTTGTGTGTGAGAGCAGTGCTCAAATGCTCCCTGAGCTCTGGCAGCTCGGGGCTGTGCCCGCTGCCTTGGGGAGCTGTGCCATGCCCACCATACTCTGGGGCCCAGCCTTAGAATCTGACAATTTTGATAGACACTTATTTGCAGTCAAGTGTTGCCACCTGATACAAGCAGTGGTAGTTTAGATATAAATTTGATACTCAGCTAGAATCTTCACCTATGGTAGGAGCCTAGACACTGCTAGAGAAGGAGTCAGTTCTATTCCTATTGTTCACTTTTATTTACCTGAAAAAGATGGTGGCGCTTAAGTAACTCTGAGCTTGTGCACGTTTTCCTTGCCTGAGATCATCCGCTACTTGCTTTGGCAACATACCTGTTATAGAAGGTAAAGCATTTTTAATACTTTGACATAGATAAAAGAGCACGGTAATAATAACATGTTTGTTTAAAGATGTAAGAGCAGTGTCTGTAAAGGTGAAACATTCTGAAGGTGAAAGCAGTCTTCAGCATCAAAATCTGTTCTGCAGATAATGTCAGAATTCACAGTAAATCTCACTGGTAGCAAGTTCAGATTTTTCAGATGACTCATATTTTTTAGCAATAAGAAACCAGTATCTATACATTCCAAGAAACGTCAAATTCTAATAGGGTGACTTGGGATATCACTAAGTCATTTTGACAACTTTTTGTTAGTGTTTTCCTCCTGTGTTGGTTTACTATCTCTTCGGTTTTCTTTATCGTCTTTACTTCTACCACCTTGTATTTTTCACAGCCTGCTCTTTTTTCTCTCCTAGGAGTTATCACTATTTCATCATCTCTCTACTCTTGAGGTATTCCAGAAGACAGGCTGGTAGCAAAAGTGACCTCAGTCCAAAAGCAATTCCCCAGTATTTATAACTATATAGAAAGACAGCCAAACAAGGTCAAAACAAACCAGAGCACTGGAGTATCCAGTGTCCAGAGTATTCAGTCAAAACTCTGAGATTAGTGCACTGACTTTTAGGAGGGGGATATAAAAAGTAGCTAAATGTCTTTTAAACTTAGCAAGGAACGAGTATAAATTCATTGACAACTAAACTTATTATAGGATTTTTCTGTTGGTAATTAGACAGCTAACTTCAAATTATTTTGAGAATATCCAGCTTTTTTTCCTACATAACTTACTGTACAACAGTCGATCGGTCTTCTGTTTTTCATGCATTAAGTCCTGGGTTCTCTCAGAAACCAATATCTCCAGGTGTTTGCTGTATTTCTCCATCTAAGTAACATGGAAAATTGAACAAAATAATCCATTTATTGAAATAGGTTCATAGTTGGGGAGGATCTAAGCATTTGAATTATTATGCTTTGAAAACACTCAGATAAGTAAAGCCCCAGGCTTGAGATAGCTTGTTGCTTTTCTTACAGAATGCAAAGACCAACTTTCTCTTAAGGTAAATTCACAATTCTGTATTTAAGATTGTTATTTACACCTAAAAGGACAGAAGAAGGTCCCAGTATTTTCAAGGCCTGTATGAACAGTAGTGGTCAAATCCAAAGCAGAGATCAAGTTTCCGGTGTTTATTAAAATATGTTACCAAGACTGAAGAGGTATGTAAGTCTCTTTTTTTTTTTTGTCAAAAACTCACATTGCTGTTTCATAAGCTTTCCTGCTATGCTATGTTTTTTTTTTTGCGCTCTTGCTCTGTAGGAGGCAACAAGATGTGAGATCAGGATTCTCTTCTTTCTGCTGATGGGCGTAAGACACACTGCTCAGAACGTGTGTGTAAACATATTTGTGTCATGCAGGGTTTCTATAGCCCCAGCACTGTAAAATCGCCACCTAGCCATAGGGGAGGGGAAAAAGAAAACAGCAGTACTTGACTGAAAAAAACAAAGTGTTCAGCTGTAAAGCAGTTGAGAAAATTAAGAACAACTGACAGAAAGAGGATGAGAAGAAAAACAGGTCTCAAGGAGAACTGCAGCTTTGTTTTTGTAGCTCAAGTTACATTTAATCTGCCAGAAGTGAATAACTGACTGAGAGTATTCCCATTAAACGTGAAATATGAGATTAAACAACAAATAAAATAAAACAAAATATAAAATAAAAACCCACAAACCCCCTGAAGTATAGAGGTAGATGCTGCTGCAAGCAGATAAATCTAAATTGGATTAAAAATCTAAAATTACCAGAGTCATCATCATGTCAACAGGGTTAACTTTATGAGGATTCATCTTGTTTAGCATTTTCTTGATTTGTTCAAATGTAGGCCTCTGGACTGGATTATTTTTTCTGCACTTTCTGACTAGCTGTGGCACAAAAAGAGAATGAGAAACACAAACAGCCTTTTGTCATTCCAAGCACACGTAATGTTTCTAATTAATACTATTATTTTCTTGGCGCTAGCTATTCAGGTGAAGCTTTATCCACAGTGGTGAAAAATGGCAGTGCTACACCAAGACCTCCTGAGTTATACAGATTAATGCTGTGTAATTGAATGAAAGATGTTAGCTCATGGAAGTTCAGCTGGGGAAAATCAAGAAGTAAATGCTCATATTCCTACCACCAAACTCTGCATAAGATTTTATCTTGTGCTTTAAGATATTTGTTATGCTACTGAATCAAATGACCATTCAAAAAAATTCACAAGCACTTAAAAACTGAAATGTGTCTTAATAAAGTTAACTGCCCACTGAAATGCAATATTGCTTATGAGAAGCTTGTTACATTTAGGTTGCTAGAAGTCATTAAAAGTGAATTATTTAGCTCTTAAGCTGAAATAAGGATGCCATAAAACCTCATTCTAATTTACCTGAACAGGCAGGGTGTGCAGCTTCTTCTTTGTTTGAGGCTACTGAACAAGTCAAACTTTTGCATGAGAATCACTGAACTCATGGTTTGCCTGAGACATATACTTCAGTACTTGAAAGCATCTTGTTTTTAAGCTAAACACATATTACTAATATTTACGGAACTCAACCTTTACAATAAAGTGAAAATGCACAAAAATCAATAACTGAATTTAACAACATTTTCTATTATACTGACAATTTGAGAGGATAACTGAAATTTCTATTTGGGAGGATGACTGCTCTTCTGCTAAGGATATGAAATCAATTTCGTTGTTCCTTGTTTGAGATGTGCATCTTGATATCTCAGTTCCTTACACCCATCAGTAATATTGCCATGAAACTTCTGTCACATTCTTTAGATTCATTTCAGTAAATAATTTTTGTATGCAGTACTGTATCTTACCTCTATGTAATCTGTGGGACATGGGCAGGAATCCTCTGCCTTTCCTGAAATTAATTCTGCTAAAGGTAGACACCAAGAACATTCTGCTGAAGGCACATCATCTTTCTAGAGAAAAAGGGACTAACAGTGTTGAAAAAGTGGCATGTTTTTTTAGACAGCTTCTAAAAAATACTACGACAATCACTATTTTTATGACAGCTTCCCTATCACTTTTTTTACATTAAAAAAAAAAGTTATAATTCAGTCTAACCTCAGTGGCCTTGTTTATAAGGCTTTTCATTGCTGTAAGGCTTTAATCCGAGGCTTTATACTAGGTAAACAAAGTTTGAAATGAATATCTGGCAAGATATTTGCTGACTTTTGAGAAATAACAAGGCCTACATTGGTCTAACATCATGAGCTCTAAGAAGTGCAAGAATGTCAGTTTCAAGTTTTAGTTGTTAGAATTACTGTTAAGTAAATTATTTCAAGCAGTATATAATTATTTATTCAGAACATCTGATTTCAGTTTCAAGGTGCAATTTTTGTGTTTGCCATTTAGCACTGGCCATGAAAAGACATTTTTCTTACAGTAAGCAGCTCGGTTGCCCTTCTAGCATATTCTTACTGGTGCAAGTTTCCACCGACAGGACTGGGAATATTAGGAAGGAGGAGAAACTACTGTAGCAAAAGAAAGATGCTAAGGTATGCATTCACCCTCTCATTAAATGTCAGAGAGCTAACACAAAAGCAATTTTAAAACCACAGTTATTTTCTTCATACACTCTTCTTTAAATCTTCTTTAAAGTCCTGGAGGATAGACTGATATGTTTATGAACAAGTTCTAGTTGCACTTCCCATTGGAACTGAATTTGCACCCAGAAAGTAAAGAGGAAAATGTGTGTCACTCTCCCCTACTTCAAAGTAAAATTATTCAGAGTTTGCATTATATCTTCAACCGAAACAGAATCAAAATTACCATATAAACTTCATAATTCATCTTTACTTACTGGCATAGGGTCACTCCTTGTGGCAATTTCTAGTAAAATGATGGCATAACTGCAGGGTAATAAAAACAAATCTTAATGGAGTAATAGTTAATGGAGTCACTGATTTAAGCTTTCCAGGATTTCTCATTCCTCTTCATTTCATGACTGAAAGTACAGTATCCCATAAGGAAGGCTATCAACTTTTCTGTTATCTGTTACTTCTCTGTGTTTTTAGAGATCTGTCACTGATCACTTAGCAGCAGTCTACTCACAGATTAGTCTCAGAGATTAAACATTTGAGTCTGATGGACAGCACAGCAATTTCTCTGGAATTTAATGGAATCCATAGGGAATATGTGCAAGAACTACATGATACTTATCAATTAATCATGCAAGACAGGTCAGTGCTGTAATCAACGGGCAGAATCAGATTAGCCAGAATCATAATAGGGATGAGTAGTCTTTTTTTCATTATAGATCACTGTTCTGGAAAATCTCCATAAAGTTAATGATAGGACATAGTGCCCAGAGTAGCTCTTACACAGTAAGCGTTTTTGCTGCTTCTTTCTGAATGATATCTCCATCATCATCATCATCATTCTCCTTGATGAACCAAGGTTAAACACACTCATCAAGGGTGAAGAGTGAAACAAAAGTGTTAACAACTTGATGTTCAGTCTCCTTATTGAACTCACAGAGATCACTTTCAAAACTGTGATCTCTGAGAAGCCAACAACTCCTACAACCAACAACACTGATAAAGTTCTTCTTACCTCTGTAAATATTCAAACTGTATAATATTTACTTCACAACAAGCATCTCTTCTTGATACCATTTATTCTTATGAGTAAACCTGCTTTACAGTCTCCTGTACTCCTAATGATTCCTCTGCTTAGTATGTCACTCTGGCCATACAGTGGGACATGCTACCAATCTTTTGGACTACTGGTGGGATATCAATAGCAAACAGAATAACACATATAAAAAATACTGAATAATATAGAAACAAATTTGTTGAAATTTTAATGCTAATTTTGTGGTGATTTAGTAGTAGAAAGGATTACCATTCCTAGTGGGAGAGCAAAGCTCAGATTTTCAAGGCAAGTAATTAGAAAGCAGTATTGATTTTATTCAGCTTTAGCAGTGCTGCACAAGAGAAGTCCTAGTAGAGTGGCAAGTCAGATTCACATAACCATCACAAATCAAGAGAAGTCAATCTAGGAGAAACTGTAATGGGAAACATTACAGCTCAATTAAGAGGTGCTTTCATGTTCCTGTTCTCATTTTCATTTTAGCTTTCCCATCTGACCAACACATTCCCTGGAGAACTTTAAAAGCAAATGATTCATCTGCAAAAGCACACAAAATTACAAGTCCCACTCTTGTAGTCTCTACTTTTTCTTTATTTGGGCCAGATCTTCAGGAACATTAGTGTATTTTTTTGCTCAGGAATTTTGAAAATTCAGGATTTCAAGATGAGGTCACTGCTTTCTGGCCAGTGAGCTCTCATGGAAGGGCTTATACATGCTCATATGAATGAACACAAATTGTGTTAAAATGCAGTTTCTGAAGACTACCTTTCTTAAAGAGAAAAGCTAGCTAATACTACAGGATACATCTATTTTTCTTCATCTTTGTTCCATGACTGGACATTTCAGGTCTTACTGTTTTTTTCCTTTTGTAGCGAGCAAGGATTATCTGCAGTACAACAAAAGGAAACCTGGATTTTGCAGACACAGGAACTGACAGCAAAATAAATTCAGCAAGCATTCAATAAATCTGTCAAAACTGCATTGTGTAGCCATTTACAATATAAGAAAATCATCTGTTAGCATTATTTTAAGGGGAATCTTTGGCAAGAAATGGCTTCAGGAGGCCAGGTTGTCTGCAAAGACAAGTCATGGCATCTAGCCTCAATATGAGCAACGTGTAAACCAAGCAGGCATTAAGGAAATAACATTTCTGGAAAAGAGAATGCATTTTGAATTTGGAGAGTTATAAAGTGCAATGTATAACATAACTCTAAATTACTGCTTACTTAAAGCACAGCAAAGGCAGTCCGTACTGAGAATGTCAAGATTGAGACAAGACAGAATTACAATAGCCAAAGACATCAACATGATGACAAGATGCTTTTAGATGAGCTATTCTGAAGCAAATTAAAAAGATCTATTTTTGCCCATAGATAAAAATACTACAGAGACTTCAAATTCTTATTTCCATAATCTGACCTCATAGAATGGATTAAAAATAATGATTGTTTTGGCATGTATAGATATTTTATAAGCATACAGGGGAATAATGTGAATGAATCCAGTAAATCTTGCAATTTACAAAATCAAGCCTCAGACTTGCCTTCAGACTTTAATATATCCCAACTGAAAAAAAAAAGGAGATTTAAACATTTCCTGTTTCTGCGACTAAATTTTCAATGAAAGCCCAATAACGCTTATTTAAGGCAGTAAACACTTGTCATAGCCCAGTATAGCCCAGAGTGAAACTTGAAGCTTTTGATAAAAAAAAAAAACAGTATCTACCCTTTCATAAATGTTTTCAACAAGTAGTGCTAACAACAATACCCTCATCTGCTCAACAATCAGCATTTCAAGCTCCATTTAAATTCCAGTACTTTATGCTCTGCTAGCTACTAAATTCATCAGAAAACAGGAGTCTTCTGCTGTTCTGAGAAAAGCAAAAAAAAAAAAAAAAAAAAAAAAGTAAGTGAAAAAAGCCACAAAAATATTGAATTACCATCCTGCAATTTTACCTGTCAACTACTTTTAACTAACTAATTACTGGAAATAAGTACAGAGGAAGTATTGATATTATAAACTAGGATATACTAAGAATACAGTTATTTCCTACTGCAATGTAGAAAATCGGTGGGAAAGTCAATAAATATTGATACGGTATTTTTCAACTCAGTTTGATGATTTTGTTATTAGATTATTATTCTCTAAAAATTCAATAGTAATCCCTTTTACTTGAAAATGAATTGGATCTTCTTTATAGGAAATCA
This sequence comes from Tragopan temminckii, assembly GCA_028571105.1. NCBI lineage: Eukaryota > Metazoa > Chordata > Aves > Galliformes > Phasianidae > Tragopan > Tragopan temminckii. Next base: position 52,155,120 of record JAOWBP010004700.1, on the reverse strand, counting down.
CTTTACAGTGGCTTCTTTTTTACTATCAAGTTTAGTGTTGCCAGCTGTCTGTCACTGGTAATGCAAATCCTGATGACCAAATAAGCCCTTGAAATGATCTCCCATAATAGCTTTCAGAAGGGAAGGGGTAGAGCAATTCACTGGTGTTTATTATTATTCACTATCTTCCTAGCTCTAATTGTTACTTGCAAACTGAATATTATCATGCCAAAACAATGTGTTGACACTAATTATAGAACTGTGGGGTGCACAAATATCCTATCCTGCAAAACTGATGTTATTATCTCTAAGGTACTGCCATTACTGAATTTTTGTAAAATGCATTCATGCACATCCATGGGATGACCATGATACTCTGAGTCTAAAAAGTGAAGATAGAATACTTGACTTGAGATGTAATTATTAAGTCAAAGAGACAGGAAATTACCTGTATACATCTGTCATGGAATTGGGTTCAAAATTCAAAAGGGAATGGATTTCAGGAGCTGTGTAAATCTGTATCAAGTTCTGCTGGTACCCCTCAGAAGAATCTTCTTTTCTGTACAACTGCAAGCCATAATCTACCATGGAAGAAAACAGAAAACAAACCGTTCAGTCTGTATTTCTCTGAAACACAAGTATTAGTACATAGTGACAAAACAAGTCTAAAGGAATTAGTTTTCTCTCTTCAAAATACAAATCTCTGTCCAAAAATGATGTGTGCCTGGTAGTCTTATCTTGCTTAAAAATATTGGAAATTTAGGATCTGGAGAGTAAATACTTGGGTGAGACTGCGTAGCAGTCTTTCGAGAGGGCCAGTTGAACTAAATGTCCCCTTCCAGGCAGAATTATTCCGTGATTTCATAAAAGTGTATTCAGAGACAGTATGTTCACTTGAGTGCAAGAATTAATATGCAAATACAGATTACTTTTCTACTTATTCAACAATCCTCATCTGTGACAGATTGTTAGAGCAATGACAAGTCAGACAGACTAGAGCTACTATAAATCAGGGTGAGCTTTACATGCACACCACTAGCATGAGAACATCTTTACAGCTATACTTTCAGTTTAACACAGAAAAGGCTCTCAGTATCTGACTTGGAACTGAAGAGGAGAAAAAAACAACAGATGTCTGTTTTATTAGATATAAACAGCACTCTGCTGAGTGTATGGGGTGGCAGGAGGTAGATCCCTGTTTGCTTTTTTTTTTTTTTTTTTTTTTTTAATGGAATGAC
>JAOWBP010004700.1:52132121-52153803 GCA_028571105.1 Tragopan temminckii | reverse complement strand
GTAGATCCCTGTTTGCTTTTTTTTTTTTTTTTTTTTTTTAATGGAATGACCTCTAAAATAGTCCTAAAACTTCATTCTCCATATTGGATCTCATTGGAGTTTCCCAATTAGGTCCCACATTGGTTACTCCTGAGCATCTCGACATTATGAAAACCACATAAACCAAGATTATGCATAGTCCCTGCAGTGTTTCCATTTAAATTCTCAGTTATTTCAAGGGGACCTCATTTAAAGCAGAGGTGTTGTGCAAATGTGATGTAGCTGATTTAGTCCAGTTCTTTCAATTTTTTTGTGTTTTTCCTCAGAAAAGGCTCTAAGCAAAGTGTATTCTTGCAAGCAGTATACTGAAGGTGGTAGAGAAGCAGCCATAGCACCCTCTAGGGGCCTTGTTCTTAGGATAAATCTTTGAAAGTGTATCTATAGCAGTTGCTTTTAAGATGCCTGCAGATTATAGGGTCAAATAACTAGCCTGGGGAAAGATGAAAAAATTTTCCAGTCCCTTCGCAGTTGCAGAATAATCTAGGCTCTCTAGTGGTTTTCATGTCCCCACATACTCTCCTCCTGTAGTAGGAGCAGGGTGACTATAGTTCCATAATAATAATTCAGTTTTGAGTACAGGATTGAAAAGCTGAGTTGAGCCTGCTTTTCTCCATGAACTACCTTGTGTTTACCAGTCAGCATTATTCCATATCTTTACAGCAGTGTCCATTGCTAGGGTTTTCTCTCTGCATCGTAACTGAGAATGAGACAGAATCTCTATTCAGCCTGATGTAGATAGACTTCATCACTTATGGAATCTGATGCACGCAGAAGTAACCCATTTTAAAAGAGAGGCCTGAAATGATCGTGTAACACCAGCATTTTCACCAAAAATGTCAAAATGAAGGTGCTTGGGAGCAGTGTCAATTGTGAAATCTACACACATTAGTAGGCTACCTTGAGAGTTTTGAATTTTCATTTATCTTCTCTTTACCTGCAATTTTACAAACCCATCGGTCATCTATTACACAATTATTAGACTTCAACCGTCCATGATACATTTTATGGTGGTGAAGATAAGCCATTCCTTGGGCAATATCAGTAGCAAAAGAAAACCTGAAAGACAAAAATCAATAAGCTAGCATGTCCAATAAACCAGATCTTCACTCGAGAGTGGGTTTGAAAGCTATTGGAGCTAACAGAAAGGCTCTAGTGATAGGAATAGCTTCGAAATCTGTCTTTCCACCTCATTTTTCCAAAACATATGAAGTGAGTTGATGAAAGCCTTTAACTCTCACTCAGTTGTTTGGGGTCCACAGGCCATTAGCTTCTATTATGACAGCTCAGATTCCTTTAGAACTTCCCAGTATGTTTGTATTATTTGAAGTGCTTTTCAAATGTTTACAAGAGAAACATTTTCCTCATGCTCTTTTTCTTTGCTGAAGGAAAACAATAGGCAGAAGTAAAAAGAGCATGCCAAGATTTGTCTCAAAAAATAATGAAAGTGCCCTTGTGTATTGGGACCATTAGCTCATTTTCTGTGTCAGTAAATATAACAAAGCATTTGTAGATATGTTAATCATTTAATCTATGCAGTTTTACAGTGCTTTTGAATTAAATGCAGATGCCCAAGATATTTGAGAAATAGATGAAATCACATAGAAATAAAGATCTGAAAACAGGAACAGTATAAACAAGGGTGGGTTGAAAAGTCATTAACTTCATGTAATGAGCGCTCAGTGTATGACTGATCAAAAATCCAGGAACTGTGTTAGGCTGGATTTTTGAATTCATAGAATCATAGAATCATAGAATCATAGAATCATAGAATAGCCTGGGTTGAAAAGGACCACAGTGATCATCTAGTTTCAACTCGCCTGCTATGTACAGGGTCACCAACCACCAGACCAGGCTGCCCAGAGCCACATCCAGCATGGCCTTGAATGCTTCCAGGGATGGTGCATCCACAACCTCCCTGGGCAACCTGTTCCAGTGTGTCACCACCCTCTGGGTGAAAAACTTCCTCCTAAACACTCACTCTTTCTTCATTCTCTCCATAACACAATGTAAGCCTCATTCCAACTACCCACCTGTAATTTCTATTTTGTCCCACATAGCACATAGCATCTGTCAGCACAGTTTTGTATCTTTTAGCTTTTTTAAAAAAATTATTATTATTATTACCTGAATCCCCAGTTCAAAGGGATATCTTCATTGAGCAGAACATCATGAAGGCTGCCTTTGGGGCAGTACTCTGTCACTATGGCAACATTTGGTATTTCTATACAGCCACCAATGAATTTGCAGAGATTGGGATGGTCAAGTTCCCTGCAAAAATTAGCAGAAATCACAGCACACAAATAATTTTCATGGATCTCCTTCCTACTTACTGTACAGTAACTGGAAAACTAGAAGTCTTGTCTCAAAAAGGAAAGAGAAAAGTAAAACAGCTGTAAAAATTTTTCATCTAGTGTCAAAGCAAAGTTTGAAGAAAAGAAGAATAAGAGTGTATTATAATGTTTGGACAAGTTGTAACCTTTAAAGAACCAATATACATATAGAACAGTATACAATTTTCAGGTTTCACTTCTTACCTTACTTGCTTTACTTCCTTACGTATGGATTTGGATAGGGTAAATGCCTTCTTCATTATTTTTTTAATGGCCACTGTTCTACCATCACTGAAACAGAATTAAATGCTGTTCAGAGACTATTAGGTCAACTACATAATTTCATAAGCCTGGGAAAATTGGCGGATATTTTTTCTACTGCAAGCAGCTTCATATCTCTAGAGATGAAGCAGAAAGTTTGAGTGTGTCCATATGTAGGTGTGAAGCTGAACATGAGTATTTGACAAAACCCTGCTTCTATAAGGCAAGCATTAGTACTTACAGTCAAGCATTCTTGTTATGTGTATGCCATTTGAAATATGAGAGTGTTACAGTAAATTTAGGCAGCTGGATGATTGAGTAGCAACGATGGGAATATCAGAGGTAGTGAAACACGGCAGTATCTATTCATTATTTCTCTTCTACTGTTTTAGAGATCCACCACTGATATTTAACACCCTTCTGCTTCCATGGGATGAAGCATTCTCATTGGTAAAGCAGCTGAATTTGACAGACAGCAAAACAATTTTCCATTAAAGAATCCAGTGGGGATGTATGCAGGAATTAACTGATATTTAACTGATACTGCATGGTACCCAGCATATAAGCACTACGCCATTATTCAAATAATCCAGCTGTGCTCTACTTGCATTTTAAAAAAAGATCTGCATTGAAACCTTGGTTCCAAATGTATTTGAGCAGTAGGTGTCATTCATTAACAGATGCAGGTCACAAAGAGAAAAGGAGAAATGATAACCAAAACAAAAGACATCATGTTTCAGATTCTACAGTCAGTAAGTGGTACAGAAGTCAAATGATGCTACTAACTTACTAGATTTGGTGTAACAAGAGAATTTCAATCTATTAATAGCAAGGTTGCAGGAAACATAAAGCACAGTGAAACTATAGGATAGTGGATACTGAAGAAAACTAGTAATATGTTGACTTACTATCTCCCAGTCTGAGTGAAGTGCTGTTTCTTGGATGCATTAGCAGCTGCAGTGCAGGAGCTCAGAACAGTGATACAGCTGGCATTGGATTCACTTGGTGCTGGGGGAGCACTTATCACGCTTCCTGTTCCTGTCCAGAGTTCGTGATCTAAATGGGATGTGGGATTAGAAAAGGCACCTGTAAATGCATATTATTACAAAGGTACAGACTCCAGAAGCAGGCAAATTTAAGGAATTCACCAAATCTTTACATGCAGAATTGGTCTTGTTAACATGTAAGACAGAAAGCTATTTTTTTAGTGTGACTGCTGCATAAAAAGTAACAACCCAAGAGGTGATGCATTGCCACAGATCTTTCCCACTAAACTTCAAAATTCAGTGCAAATCTTCCTGATTTTAGGATGATCAGTCCTTGCTGCTACTGAAGTGCAGAGGACAGAACTCAGGGAAGCAGAGCAAGTTCTGTGCCGTATTTTAACAAGTCTATTTGGAGCTCCTAGAAGACTGTAGAGTACAGGGATGGGGGAAGTGACTCTGACATCTGAGGGAAGTCAGAGAACAATAATACAGTTAGATGGGGAAAAATTGATCTCAACATTGACCAGCTTTAGGTTACAAAATGAATTTCAAAGAAGATTTTTAACGAATTTCTTATTGTTTCACCGTCTCCACCAGGTTTGGCCAGTTACTCTGAGCACTGACAAAACTGTCAAGGTTTGCATTCTGTACTCAAATTAATTTCTATGCCAGTCTCTGTCCTTTACTGCAACGAGGATATTATACTAAAGCTAACTGCACAGAAATTAATGTTCATGTCCAAAGGTGAAAGTATCACTATAACATTAGCACAAGAACATCTTTACACTACTAGAAACACTATGACATAACATAGCTAAAACAGATCTTTCTAGCAATTCCTTGAGGAAACAGAAAATCAGAGAGTTCATATCAGCACAGGCTTATCAACTTCAGTCAGTTTCTTCAAATCTGCTTCTTCTGAGGGTCTAGGCATTTTTCTGCTTCTGAGTGCTAAAGCTCTGGACAGGCAAGTGAATCAAATGCAGCATTGTACAGGATTTAATAACATCTGATCTTATTCTTAACATATTTTGTTACAGCCAATTAAAATCATATTTTATATCCTGAAGGTAAAATGAAAAAGAAGTCAGGTCACAGTGAATTAATTTTTGCAGCAAAACTGCCAAAGACAGTATTCACTGAGAGAAATTAAGATCTCATTATATCTTTCATTTTATTTGTGTAAAGCCAGGGTAAGGGAGTGAGGCCAATTATACAGAACCACACATCCACTGCAGCAAATATAATTTATTTTTTCCAGGTCTAGAAGTTATCTGTTCATCTGGGGATAGATCTGTCTTTTTGAACTGAAAAATTTCCAAAAATTTCCGTAAACAAGATGTACTTATGATTGAGATTATTTCATAAAATTATTAATGAAACTGGTAACAGTAACAAATGGAAATGTTACTAACCTTGTTTGATGCAGGTGAACTCTATAATCCAGCTTTCATCCCAAAGCATCTTTTGTTTCTGATACTGAAACCACTACAAAAATAAATCACATTCATTCTTGAATTCATCTCCACTAACTTTGAAGGAACTTATTTTTTTTTAATATGAGAATGTTTAAGTATCCCCCAAAAATCTGATGTTTAAGTATCCAGTCTATATCATATCAGCAGCATTAGAAGTAACAGACCTAGAACAAAACAGAATCTAACAAAGTTCTTTGCAACTTTGTATATTGCATATTCTAGGATCTACTGACATGTAATATTTTGCACTGCCTATGAACTCTTTCCGTTATTGTCAGTAATTTTAACACAATACAGTTAGATCTCAGTCTGGGCATCCAAACAGTTGTTTACATCACCTCATAATATGGAAACGTCCCACCTATGATGCCTAATTGCGTGACAAGAACATATTGCTTTCTAGCTCCAAGAAAAGGAGCACTGCATGTTATATCCAGTGACAGAATTATAACCAGATTTGCAAATGAGACATTAAGTCCAATACTTTAGTATAAACAATATCAGATATAGATCTTGTGGCTATTTTATAAAGAAGACATAGATGCTCTCATAAATAGCTGTCTTAGGATATTTACAAAACATAAAAGTGTAAGCATATGCTTTCAAAAGATGAGCAGCAGATTAAATTACACAGCTGCATAGCTGCAGTCAATGCCAAAACAGCAAACCCACATTTCACCTTAATAATACCATTTTCTGTAGTGTAGAATTGAATATTAGAAGTCATGCATTCATTGAAACAGTTAACAAAAGTCCAAAAATACTCAAATACACTCTCCAGCAAGTGGAAACTGTTTCAACATTTGGAAGAAATTTATGCCTGATGTAGAGCTTGCTGAATCAAAATTATATCATTTCATTTATTTCAAAGGATTTTCTGGGAAAAGTTATCTGCATTTTATTTTGTAAAGATATGACCCAAAGACGTATTAGCTAGAAGTGACCACCACTCTTGGTGCAGACACTGAGATCAAAGGAACCCTCTCTTCTGCTTGAAGGATTAAGAAGGTATTAGATTGTAAGATGATTCTTCTTAAATAATAGTAATTACTGAATTGGATAAAAGGATCTTTCCTAACTTGTTTACTCATCACCTAAACAGTAAAGAAAAGAAGATGCTATTGCAGAATATAGCAGAAGGAGTAAGTACATAGCAAAAAAAATTAAAAAGAAACCCTCAAAAAATCCCTATAACCTACAAAAACAAACAAACAAACAAACAAACAAACAAAACCACAACAACAACACTAATAAATAAGTTTCACTACATAAATAAACTTTTACTTTAGTTAAATCTATTCTAAGGTCAAGAAACTCCATTTTCTTTTTGTAAAATTTCAATTGCTTAAGAATATCTGAATTTGTCATTTGTTCAATTACACATTTCTATCAAAGCATATTGTTTTATAAGAAAGTTACTATAAGCACATTGCCACAGCCTTTGTGTGGATTGTAAATGCTCAGGTGAGAAACAGAAACACAAGAGTTTAAGGCTTAGTTTTCAAAAATACTTCAGTTCCTAACTTGCAAAGCTGCACAAAGAGATGCAGAACAGAGAACAAAATCAAATTGTGATTGAGACCACCCACAGTAACTCACTCTGTGGGCCATTAACATTCTTCCATGCCTTTCCAACACACTCAGTTACTTCAGGTGCTCAGCACAAATGCAGTATGAAAAGAATGGATGAAATATAATTTTATTTATTTACATGATCTATAGGCTAAACCCCAAAGAAATTATCTACTAAGTACAGAGTCAACATAATGACTCTACAACTGCACATAATCATCTGCCATGCCCTTGTTACAGAATTTTTTTTAACATGTGAATAAATGAGGCATATGGATCCACTTCACCAAAGGCACTACGAAATGACAGTGCAAAAAGTAATAGTGCAAATAAGTTGTAATAATTTGCTGTCATCTCTATACAGAGATATTTCCAATCAAATGAATCCACAAGATTAGTGGTCATTTCAGGTTAATTTGCCCTTTGTTCAATCATACTTTTACAAAATAAAATGTAGATTTTTTTTTTCTCAGAAACTTTCTGAAATAAGTGGGGCAACTTTGACTGAGTGATCCCCATATCAGACATAAATTTCTTTCAAAATATTGACACACTGTGTTCCTCTCTAGTTGTCCTTTTGCTTTTCCTTCACAAGTCTTTTATATTAATCAATAACACAGATAATCATTAAATTAGTTCATCTACATTAAGAAAATAAGCTTTTTTAAAAAGAGCACACACAGATAAACACACACACACAAAATTAACAGATAAAAAAAAGAAATATCTTCTCATTATTCCTTAGGATGTCCAGCTATCAATAATCTTAAAGTATCCCAAGTTGAATGTATTCTATAATAAGACGTATTTGGACACTCAGACTTAATGAACTCTGGTGGATCTAATCCCTTTATGAATTTATCTAATTTGTTTTAGAATTTATGCATACCTCTTACCTCCACAGGGTTTGGGAGCAATTAGTTTCATAATAGGATTTTATTGAGTCAAAAGCACTCTCACTTCACTGGCCACCCTTATCTCATGTTGTGAGTAATGAGGTGTTCTTATGCCACCATTACATAGCCTTCTGTTAAATTCCCCTTCAGTCTTAAGCCTCAGGGGATGAAATTTCCTATCACAACCCGCCTTCCCATCTAGAGAAGCCATTAATGTCTTATTTTCTGTCACACAGTTTTAGGATGCAGAAGAAAACTTATTGTTTACTAGGAGAACGCTCCATTCAAAATAATGAAATACTGGAGGCAAGAGTAATGAAAGAAAGAATACCTACCATGACTGTCATAATGAAGCCAGTGCAGACTAAACATATGGGTAAGGCAATTGCTATTCTAGCATAAGCAGACAGAGGGCATTCTCCACAGTCTGCTGGACAAATAGAGCAGCTTTCTTCTTCCTCGCAAAAGCCATCTCCACAAACTGATTAGAAACAGAAATGAGAATTAGGTTATTTTAAGGTAGTTTCATTAATCAACAATTCAGATTTAAACACGTGTTCTTGGGCTGGGAAACCTGAAAGAATACATCTGAAGAATTCAGAGATGGTACCACCCAAGAAACTGAAATAATTGTGTTTGTTTTTTCTTTTTTCTTTTTTTTTTTAAAGTGATGTAGGTTCTGCTTGATCAGATGAAACTGTTAATGATGTGAGAGCCTTTGACTTTTTTTGTGTCGTAACTCATTGTCCATCTGTTGGTTTGTTCGTTTGTTTTTTCTGAGGCAAGAAGTTTCTCAGTGCGGACATTGTCTTTTGTGTTCTTTGTACTTAATCCAACCCTTGACATCTCTAGAAGTATATGATCCCAGGTTCTTCAGAGTGAAACCCTGCAATTCATTCTTCAAGGATTTATTTTTCTCCAAAGTCTTAAGAAAATTATCAGATGTGATTTAAAACAAAAGCCCGGGAGGACAAAACTCTGTCTCCCGTATCTTGAGTTCTGTTTCAATTTTACCTCTGTGCCTAAACTAATACAATTTCGCACTTCAGCCTCCTGAGACAAGCTAAGGATATTATCCTGTCACTATGTGATACATTTTTAAAAAAATCCTCAGCAAAACCAAATCCACTTCCATCCACTTTGGAATTGCTTCGGCTCTGCTTTTTTCATAACATTGAGAAATATATTCTGAGACTTTCAGAAGAGTAGCTAACAAGAATACTGGGATGTTTGCTTAAGCCAATATTTTTCTTCAAGCTGCATGTTTAATTTATCAAATAAGTTTTTCTTTTTAGATTTCATTTTGCTAATATAATTTTATTACTATTTCTGCTTTCTTGCATATAGCTAAACTAATGTGCACGGAAGTGTGATGCCTTTGGAAGCAACAGGATTTTAACGTGAACAGTGGAACCAATTTGGATTTCTACCCTTCCAACAGAGTTTGGACTAGTTTGCATTCCTTCAGATGAAGAATGTCCAGATCCTCACAACGTCATGACTGGACAAGTATTTTCAAGGTATTTTCAGCTGAAGCTGTTGGTCTTGGTTTGAGTTTACCTGTTTGGCAAGAGTGGCTTCAAGGATAGAGAGGGGTAGCTGTTGCTCTTGGTCTCCATGCATGAATGTTAAAAGCACTGAGATTTGCAGTCAGTGTGCAGTTCCCTCACATCTTCACTCCGTATCATACCTACTGCAGGAAGGACTGTGGTTTTCGCTTCCAGAGCAACTTGCATTCTCCCAACTCTGATGTGTGCGATGAGAGAAGTCACACCCACATGAACCAAAACAACCTGCCAAACAAGTGAACAAAGCTGCAAGGACCAAAACTTCACTTGCATACAGTAAGTCATTTTAACAAGGATCATCCAGTTGTGAAATTCTCAAAAAGAAGGTGTGCATTTTTCAGTATCAGGAAGGAAAGGAGTGCTTGTCTGGTAAGATAAGCAGCAACAAGAAAGACAAGCCTTTTGGGATTCCTCTCACTGGTATGTTTTCTTTCAGCTAGGCACGTCTTTCAGCCTATGCATCCGTCACATTTGCTTTCCCCTTTCTGCTTGGAAGAAAATTCATAAAGATCGTGCTAACCTGTAACACAATCCAATCAGTAATGCAATACTTTCTTAGTGTAGCCTTCAGACAGACAGATTAGGCTGTGTTCTTCCTTCCCATCCCCATTTTCTTCTACTAACTGCATAGGAAGTAGCAATATAAAAAACTGGTGCTTCCAATCAAGTCAGCTGGGAATTGATGATACTCAGCCTTATGTACCACTTCCATACATAATCCTGACATAAGTAAATGAGACAGAGAACACTGGAACCTACTAGGAAGTAAGTTCTGAGGATAGCAAACCATTCTTTGTATTCAAAAAATAAACCTTACCTTGGCAGTCCAGTTTCTTTGGCTCATTTTGCCAGCTGTTGACAAAGTGTGAGTAAATATCTGACCATCATCGGGAATCCACGGACCACATATTCCTCCTCTACCCTTTATCAGAAAGATTGATTACGTCACTAACAATGACAATAAAAATCCTACTTTTTTAGAATTATTTCTACCTTTTTAGAATTATTATTATAAATAATAATTCTTATTATTCTTATTATTATTATCCTACCTTTTAGAATTATTTATATTCTTCTCAAGAAATAACCAAATACATTAAAATGAATAAACTCAAATAATAATCATACACTGAGTTAAAATATCTCACAAATCTCGTTACAATTGAAATACATGAACCAAAATCTGGTCATATATTTAGCTGCAGTAATTTTATGAAGCTAATATACTTTTTCAGTTTTTGCTGCACAAGAACAAGAAACAGAATTGTATCCCACATTTTATATCTTTCTAAAGGAGTTTTATTGCAACTTGACTTCTGATATTGCAGTTTATTTTCTTTAGAAACAAAAAGATCTTTTATGAGTCAATGCCAGTTTGCAGAGCATATCTCACTAAAACTGTCAAAAAGTAGAGAGAGATAATGATACCTGCAAATGACAATTCACTCTTTCTATCTCTACTGACTGTACAGAAAGGGTGAATATGAGTCAAGTAATCTTTAAGAGTTGAAACTAGTTCCATTAAGTATGATGAGCAATTCTGAATACTACCTTGTCCAAAAATACAGGTATTTGCTTTACAGCCTCAAATATAGTACAAAACTTTCTGAAATTGACTGACATCCCCACAACTGCTTCACTGAACTACTGATTTGGTCTAATTGTAATCACAGAAATAACATCAAATACTTGAACATTGCAATGCATGTCTTATCCATTATCACAAGCAGAACACAGTAACTCAAACTATCATACTAACCATGAAGGCCAAAGGACAGGAGTGAATATTGGCATGGTGGACACAGCAGTTCTCACCATTTGCATCTTTCCAGCTGGCAGGGCATTCATGCTCCTCACAGAACTCCTTTGCAGCACTAGCATTGCTAGCCAAGGAGCAGAGAAAGAGTGATAATTTTATATTAATTCTTTCTCCCTCAAAAATTGTAAAAAGAACAGAAAATCTTTCACAGAAAAATTACTAACATATGCAGTGATAGAAATATTGTTTCTTTCTCTTTTGTTCTACTTCTGGTTGAAGCAGTCCTATAGCAAAGAGTGCTTTCAACTGGATCACCATCTATGTTAAATAATAGGGAGTTCTGTCAGATAATATAGCTTAGACAGCTCCCAACCTCCATTCATGTCTCCTCACTGTCTGCAAAACCATATGGGATTACTGGGAGCTGCTGCATCTGGCTTAGAAGAATTACCATTACTATACTTTCGCTATCAAAAATCTGTGTCCCTGGCTACTTTCATTCTTAGTACTGTCAATTGTATATGTCCATCTATGCATGTGATTACTATTTGACTTTAGTATTTTCCTCACAACCCAAACATACAAGGATAGTTAGCACATTGGACAACAATATCAGATAAAATTCCTGAAACCAAAAGCTTAGATCAAAAAGGGGACTATATGAATAGGTTGTTCTTCAAAATAGCCACAGAATCAAAGAACAGCTCAGGGTGGAATGGACTTCAAAAGATCATCAGATCCAAACTCTCATGAGAAAAGGGAGCCTCTGCGAGATTATCTAGCACCCTGTCTAGTCACAACTTTAAAACTTCCAGTGATGTTGACTCAACCACAGTGACCCTGCGGAGATTGTTCTGGTTACTAACTGTTCTCACTGTAAAAAAAAATCTTTCTTGAATCAAGATGAAACCTCTGCCAGTGCAACTTTTTTCCCATTGTTCCTTCTATGTGTGGCTGCTTGTGAAGCGGCCCCCTTCCCTTTAGTAGCCACACTGGGAATACTGTGATGTGGTCCTCCATAAACCTTCACTTATGCAGGTTGAAAAATTTTAATTCCTTCAGCTTGTCCTCACAGGGCAGGTACTTCAGCACATTGATCATCTTTGTGGCCTTCTTTGGATCCTGTAGAATCTGCTTGCAGCTTTTTTGAATTATGGGGACCAGAACTGGACACAGTACTCCATGTACAGCTTGACAAGTACTGAGAAAAACTGGCCAGTAGAGAGTAGGCTTAAAAGAGAAGACAATATTATATGAAATAAACGTAAGGTAGAACTTTTGACAGTTCATCACTGAAAGATGAATGTAGTTCTCTGGAAATGTGTTACACTTTTTTCCAGTCTATTTGCTGAGTTACGCTTTCAGAAAAACAACTATTTCTCTGAAATTGAACCCTAATGAACATATTTTGCTTTAAAATAAAATAATTTTTTAGAATCACAGAATCATTATGGAAAAGACCACTAAGATCCCTAAGTCCAAGCATCAGCCCATCCCCCCCAGGCCCACAAAGCCATGTTCTTCAGAGCGTCATCCACATGTTTCTTGAACACCTCCAGGAATGGTGGGTGACTTCATCATCTCCCTGAGCAGCCTACTCCAATGCATCACCACTCTTTCGATTTTTCAACAGAGTCACCATCATTAACTATGCTTTTTTTTTTTTTTTTTTTTTGTCAGCAATGAATAAAAGCCTGCATACCATGCTTGTAGCAGTCTGCACCAATGGAGATGACCACTGTCACTGTTGCCACTGTTGAAATGCACCATCCACCCACCCCTCACTGTGCTCACACTCACTGCTTAGTCTCCATAAATGTTCAGCATGTAATGAATGTCAATGAGTACAATATTTTTTGCATAGAGGATTTCAGTGAAACACTTTTTTCTTCATCTGTACTTCCATGTCAGATGCTGTTTTGTCAGACTGCCCCTCTGCTGCCATATGTCACATGCAACAAAATGTAATGAAATATCGGTGGTTCAGCCTCTACTGCCATACAACCAACATCTGCCTCTTGTATGATGGATCAACATAATAAAAAAAAGAGGCATTACTTTCAGAGCAGCAAGATCAAGTAGCCAGAACCTAGCAGATTTAAGAAAGAAGATTGTATTATAAGAAATAAATGCAAAAACAGGGAATCAGGTTGACATAGGTCACATTAAGGACCAGATTTACAAAGGTATAGACATACCCGATATCTGAAATAAGCAGATCTGTCAATTCCTAAGACACCTAAATAAATAAAATATTAAAATATTAAAATATAAAAAATATAAAGCTCAAGGTGAAAGTTAAAAACAAAAAACAAAAAAAACAAAAAACAAAAACAAACAAACAAACAAAAAAACCCCTCAAACCTTAAGATAATTACTTCTTAATGCTGTTAGGTCTTTGTAAATGCTTTTTAAAATTTACCATGCATTCAGTACTGCTTTCTGTAGTTCATCAGCACCTTACCCAATCCTTCTGAAGCTCATACAGTGAATTACCATCTACAGTCATATTTGAGTCAGGCATTCTGAGAGACAACCAGATAGTCTGTCCGTAGTTACTAAGGTACAAGTTTGATGCCTCTGTAAAACCACAGCATAAATGCTTCTCTTTTTAATATTTACAGCTTGTCTCTGTGCAAGATATGTGTAAGTATTCAAAAAGCAGAATTTTATGAATTTCTTACTAATATAAGGGAGTGAGTCACTTTGGAAAGACCAGAAAAGCAGATTAATTCCACAAAGTGAAGAGAAATGTTTTTTGGTCAAGTTCTTGGAAATATCACTAGCCAGAAATCTCAGAAAATTTGATGAAAAACTATTATACAGATCACTAAAATAGATCAACTTTTTTTTTTTTTTTTTGACATTGCAAATGGATTATAAGTAATCTTTCCATCTTAAATAAAACCACTCTCTACAAAAACTTCTACAGTCTGAACTTTGCAAAGCAAAAACTCACACTGACAAAGAAAGTATGTGAGGTTTTTCCATAAGCATCTCTTTTAGTAGTCAAATAAAGCACAGAGAGTGGGAAATTATGGCTGCGGTCTCTGTCACAAACTTTTTAAAATGTGGTTGGAGTATGCTGTGTACAGTTCACAAATGTAAGATCACAACATATTAGTCTTTATTGACATAAAGTTATACACATACAAAAGCTGTACCTAACCTACACTGTCTATAGTTTGTGAGGTGATATATAAGGCTATGAGGTGATATTTCAGGCTGGATGTGGCTCTGGGCAGCCTGGTCTAGTGGTTGGCAACCCTGTACACAGCAGAGAGCTTGAAACTAGATGATCATTGTGGTCCTTTCCAACCCAGGCCATTCTATGATTCTATGATATAAGCTTCTGGGCAGATTTCAACACCACAGCAGTCAAAATAAGCTCTTCAGTGGGTTCTGGAGATTCAATCCCTCTATCATTTATGTTGTGCACTTTGAACACTCTTATTATTAAAACTGATACAGACTGCAGTGAGTTTGAGTGTCAGCTGGAATCTCAGTTGTAAATTCCTTGTGTAGAGATCAGAAGTAGCACTCAGAGTTGCACTGAGACTGTAATACAGATGCAGGATGAGAAGAATTACCACTAATATGTAGGTGAGTATGTCATGATATGATAGCCAAGCCATTCCAGAGGGGCTAATGACAGTGCAAATGCTTCTAGAAGAGAACTAAAGAGATGCAAGAAATTAGTAAGGATCACAAGATCATGTGTTCTGACTGTGTTACAAAAAATGTGTGTATATACAGAATCACCATATACTCGTGACCATGAAAACATATGATAGGAGGTAATACCTGTGAGAAAGGATTCCATTTTGTACTGCGTATTGATAAAAGCCATCTGAAGCAAAGACTGCATAGGTCACATTGAAGAATTCCCCACTTACTGCCGTTTCTGGAGGCTTTTGCACCCATGCCATCTCCAGACCTAGAAACAATAAAATTTTAAGCCTTTTCTACTTGACAGTTGTATAAAAATGTGAAGTTTCTTCTGCAGTAGGGAACATAGTGTAGTGAAACAGAAGTATGATTTTCAAGTATTCTTCCTACTGCTTTTTACAAGCCCCAGATATTCATCCATCTTAGTGGCTGCATAGGTAATGCAAACGCATATTTATTTAACAATTCTGACGTTCTCCAAGCATGGGAATGGAATGTTGTTTCTGCATTTGATATTAAAAAGAGTAATTAATTTGAAAAAGTAGAACATAATGCATTTGTATTCTGTAACTTATCCTTAGGAATAGTTCATCTAAGAAGTAAAATACTATATATGTTAGCGGCATGTTTTAGAAACATTGTTACTGAATTATGTGATTAATTCTTTCTTGCAAAACTGTAATAGTTGTTAAATGTTCCAAACAATGCGAGTGTAGTGTGTTAGGAATTAGAAAACATATTGTAGAGTTGTTCTGTTAGGACAAGAAACTCCCAGCAAAAGAAAAACATATTTAGCAAACATCAAATAAGTTAGGGCCTCTACACAAGGCCGAATTGTCTCACTCCATGAGAAGGTTGGGATGTGACAGGCAGGCACCAGGATACTCCTCTGTCTTTCTCCCAAGCTTATCTTTGTAGAAAGAAGGACAAGCAGATATCTGCAAAATAGTGATCAGGTGTGGAATAAGTTAATTAATTAACTACAGATTTATGCTTATGCAGCAAAAATTTATATTTGTCCAGTGTTTCCACTGAAGCGTTGAGAAGATTGTGAACCTAAAGTACTCAGCCAATGAGGAACTAGGGGAGAAGGAATAGGGAATAAAAGATGTAACTCTGTTTTCTGTGTGCTCTCCTGCTTGCAGGAGGCCCGCCATTGCAATTGCGAATAAAATCTGCTTTATCAGAGATAACCGTCCTAGAAAATTATTTGGATATTTCCTACACAAGCAATTGGAGAAACAGGACAGAAAATCTGATCATCTTATCTATAGTAAATTTATTCCCAGTATAATGGAGTGCTACACATGATTTCCTCTTACATCAGGTAATAAACATTGTTTGCAGTTCTTGGCTGTTTCACTGAGGCCTACTTCCTGGAAGAACAGACAACTCTGGCACCCATAAAATACAGTCAGAACAGTTAACCTCACAAGATGATATAAATTATATGTGCTAATTAAACCCTTTAAAAAGTATTATCTTCTTATAAAACCATTTGACACCTAGAGCAGAGGACAGTGGGAGTACTGCTACTCAGACATTTGTCTTTTTCAATTTCTATACCCTTATAAGGAAAAATAATTTATCCCACTCATTTCCCTCATTCTCAGGACACCTTATTACCAACTCTAAACCTAGAAATGAAGTGAGATTATTCTCAAACAATACTATCAAAATCTTTCCATTCTTTTCACCTACCTTCTTCCCTGTTGTTAGACGAAAGTTTTAATTTCTGACATGTCAAATTACTAATATTATGCAGACACGTAGACCTCAGTTTGTGAGGAATTAAAATCCTTTTCCCAGAGGATGGGTGAATGTGCTGTTCCATTGCTGTTCAGTTACAGACTCAGGTATTACTCCAGAGTTGCTTTTATAAGTGTATTATACACTTGCACTGTTAGTGAAATAAACCACTATTTTTCCCCTTAAACACAAATCCCTTTCAGAAGAAGCAAATTGTAAACTAACCTAAAGATATCACCTCTCCCTTAAAAAGTAAACACTCACATAGTTTCTCTTTTTTTGAGAGAAACTACAAAACAAAGATTTACATAAAATGCTAATGTGATTTGCATTAAAAGGAATGAAAGCTAAGTTTCAGGAAAAGTGAGAGAAAAGAGGTAAAGGCCAGCATAAATTTCAGAAAAACTCTTATTTCAGTGATAGATACTTCCACATATAAATGATTTGAAGATCTTGCATTACAAGTTAAATTCACAGAAATACAGTAGATGCCTATTGCTTTGCATCTAGCAGCGCACCAAAGATGAGAAGGAAGGATCATAGAGAAAGGCAGGATAAAGATTGGAGTTTGTTCTAAAACCATTTGTGAAGGGTTTATGTAAATGAAGCTGCCTATTCATATTAGTTTCCTTTGTCCTAAGTTCACACTGACTTATTAGTAAGAATATGCTTCAGACTAGTCTTTTTTTTTCTGGTAAATAGTAGTTTCAATGTTAAAGCAATAGTAAATTCTTACAGCTTGTCAACTTACTTAACAATTACCTAGACAGTCTTTCAAGTTCTTTGTTCAATCCAAACTCTTCACAAAATGTTTAACTACAGCATGGAGTTCAGAGCATCACCCAGCAGTTTATTTCCTGGAGTATTTTTGCCAGTATTACAGTTTCATAGGTGCACTTGTTTTTGTCTAAAAACCCTATCAAGAAAGAATCATCTCCAGTCCAATCTTTTCTAACATAAACACAAGTGTTCCACTTTAACTGTTTACCCATCTCAATCAATTTAGTAGATTAAACAAAAAGAAACTTTTTTTTTTTTTTTTTTTTTTTTGTTATATCATCATGTAAACTCAGTTTTCAAATTGGAATAAATGATTAAAGATCTCAGATTTTAAGTGGAACACAATTTTGAGCAAGGAGAGAAAAGCATATAATATAGAAATGGTGCTTTTACTTCCTGGCTAGAGGGTTTAAATAGTTCACTTTTTAAATGATGCCACAGAATTCTAAGAATAGAATTTGCAACAATACTGAGCTGACTACCTGATTTGTTTGGATTCTGTTGCATTCGGTTTTCTAATGAGAAATAAAATGTTTTCAATTCTTATTTAGGGGAAGGGGTTCAGCTGTTGCGATTACTTTTTCTTTTAGAATCAATAAATACTGAGCAAATAATTGCTCAGAAGTATCTTTTGACCATTTTCTTTCACCTTTTTCTCAAGAAAGAATGTCATCACTGACTCTGATGCCTGCCACCACGTGAAGCATTTGTTATGAGTTAGGTATCAGTCTGAGCACTTCAATTTTAGGTCTTCAGCCATTCCCTGAGCAAGAAATGATATTCCTTCATCAGCTTTACAACTCACCTCCACAGTCCATCATGTTATATTCATCTGGTTTTTCCAGGGGCCAACAGTCATAGTCTTTGTTGTCTAAATCATGCCATCCCTCCACTAATATCACCTGCCAGAAACAGACCTCATAAAACACTGTACAGAAACAGGGGAAGGATGCTTTCCATCTGCAGTTTGTCTTTCTATCTATGTCTTTCTATCTAAAGCAACGATAGAAACAATACCTGGCATATTTTATTTTGTCTCTTCAAGTTCTAGGGACAAAAATGATAGTTTCCTAGGGATCAGTATATTATTTTGATCTACCCAGTAATTAGTTGTAAGACAATTAGGTGACTTAACTAAAACTTCTCTTCCAGAAGTCTTCCTCTGCAAAAAATGGGCAGTTCTAGGACCATATGCAGAGAGATATATTATTTAAAGACTTTTTTTCTTTGTGTTCAAAATGACATACTCCTGCTCCAAACTATCTTTCTTTTAATCTTATACACCTTTCAATCTATACACATTTCAATGACTACTTTTCATTAAAGCTTTAATAACAAAACATAATTTTACAAATGTTACAATAAGCAATTATAGACAAGATTACGTATGTCTATTACGTGCAGAATACAGCATTATAATAGCATTCAGAGTGAATTTGAATGGTTCCAAAATATGTAATATACCTATATATATGATAAGTTATACACTACAAATATATTTATACTCATCAAGTAACAGAATATACACTGTAGGCCGTAGATGAAAAGAATATATTATGATAATACATTTTGGTCTTAATCCACAGTTAGCAAAGCATTTTAAGTTCTATTCATATAATCTATTTTTTTTCTGTACATATCATTGGAGAATAATCATCTACTGGTTTATGCAATTACTTATCCCATTATTCCAGGAGTAAGATTTATATAATTGATTTTTACAATGCAGTCTGCCATTATTCTTGTTTTTTATATTACTAGAAGAGCATTCAACAATTACCTGAAATTAATAGCCATCTTCCTGCCATAAGCCATCTACAGTTCCTTCAGTACACACAGACCACACAAATATGTGATGGTAAAAGGATCTACATAGCTTACCTACCAATAAACTGAGGAAGCTTCGGATCCTGAAGGCAAATGTTTTGGTAGCTCTCATGCTCACTGATGTGCATCCAGCTCATCAAGTGATGAGACTGCTTCTGATACTGCTGTTGCTGCTGAATTAGATGCCCCTGTCTAAGAAGGGGGGTTGCTAGGCAAGCTGATCCTGATAACTTCAGCTGCTGCAGATGTTCTGCCTCCCCCTTCACTCTTCTACCCTGCTCTACTTCTTCTTGGTGCAGGTTGGAAACACCCCACCACACCTCTGCCAGAACTCTCTGAAAAACCAGGTACTTGTCTTAGGGGCAGCACTACCTTCAGACTGCTGCCATTGTGCTCCTGTCAGCTCAAAGCTGGAAGAGAAATGGGAGGATTTTATTGCAGTGCCTGATTGAGTTTGGATAGCATCTGACCCTTAGATGGTATCAGGCAGATGATGAATTAATAATGTGGAAATAATCACAGAGACAAGTTGTGCCTGGGTGAGGAGAGGTGTACAAACTTCATGACGTTACAGGGGCAGCTAGAGGTTGAACTATGTGATCTCCCTGTGTTCCTTCCAATCTGAATTATTTTAGACCCCGTAACGTCAATTACTCAACCTTGGAAATGCAGGACAACTTCAGTCTATGATATGCTACAGCCAGTCTTACTGAAAAGATGTTTCTAGGACTCTTTCTATTTTCTGAAGTCATTGTTAACACTGGATGTCAGTACTGATTTGGCTCTTCTGA
Source organism: Tragopan temminckii (assembly GCA_028571105.1). Lineage (NCBI taxonomy): Eukaryota > Metazoa > Chordata > Aves > Galliformes > Phasianidae > Tragopan > Tragopan temminckii. The sequence continues at coordinate 52,134,098 of JAOWBP010004700.1, read as the reverse complement.
GTACCTTGTCTGGAATTCTGGCTCTCAACCCAAAACGACTTCAAGAATCTTAGTCAACATGCTTGACTTCACAATCTATTGAATTAAAAGTTACTTTGATGCAATATGTGCCCTGTTCATCTTGAAAGTGGTTGAAGGTCAGTTAAAAAATACGTAACTCCCTGTACTTTCCTGTGAGCATTTAATCCAAATCATAGGTTTAAATATATGGAAACATTTATAGACTATTTCAACTTGGCTAAATGGTAGAAAGAGAGGAGAAATAAGAATGCCATTTTTGGCTAGAAGTATCTGCTTAGAAGAGCTCTACATATATTAACACTAGGAGAGGTTTTCTTAGTGATTTGTTTCAGGAAATTTTGTGCTTAATGAGGAATTTGCTGGCAGGAAAGCCAAGAATTACAGATTGCTAGATCCTACAGCAGCCAACAGATTAACAGACTGATCCTATTTTATTTAATAGGGCTGTCAAATATTCACGACATTAGTATCATGATTCAAGGCCTGCAAGAATAATACCTTACCTTTATAGCTACTTGTCTGTCACAAAGTTCAGAAGTCCTGGAAGGTGGCCATGTACAACAAGCTGGTCCTGGAATCTGAATTAAAGATGGATGAAAATCAGTGGTGAATATCTGACTCAACAATCTATCTGAGCAATACATTAGTCATGTCTTTATACAACTCTGTATACAAAGGAAGTCAGAAAGAGATTTCAATGAAGTGAGATGGTCATCTGAAGCTTAATAATTTTTCCATTTGCTTCTATTTCTCTTTGCAAATTACCTGCATAAAATTTGTATTAATTTCTCAGTACTGCATTATACTATGAGTTATATTTCAGACACAGTCTGACTAGAATATAGATTATTCCACCAACTGCCACTTGACTGGCTCACCACGTGCAATAATAGAACTCCTTGGATCCCTCTCTTCAAAGGAGAAGCAACTGAAATAACAGTAATTTCTACTGCTTTAAATGAAGTTTATCTAAAACTTTATTTTTACATATTTATTTCTGTAGGTTATGCTCAGATGGTCATTTAAGAAACATGGTTTTCATTTCATTCTTTAACTTACTTACAATTTTTAATATCAAAGAGGGGAAAAAAGATATTTAAAAATTCTATGAGAAATGGCACCTTTGATATTGGTAAAGACACACATTTTCATTAATGTTTGTAAAAATGAAGGAGAATATTTCTTTGACTTAAATATACATATGCTGCATTTGTAGAAAATAGCAGTGGTTACAGTATTGCTGAATAAAATTTCTTAAATATATTTTAGAAAAGTAATTTCCAGCAATATACTGAAAAAAATAAAAATCCTATCATGAAACTTCCAGAGCCCATCTTTGAAGATACCTATTTATTCTGGAATTCAAACTTTCTAGGTAGTTCCTGTCTTGGTAACAATCTGACGTTAAAATAGAGATACTTAAACTATTTTGTGTCTAATTTGATCCAATTTTATAGAATGACAATTATTTGCAACATAAAACACTCAAAAAAATCACGACTAAGCCTCATATGTAACTTAAAAATGATGGAATGCCAATGATATCTTTTGTCACAGGTGCATTTTTTTCTCTGTAAAACCACAATTTGAAGCTCTTTTTTTTTTTTTTTAACATATTACATGCTACTATGCAGTGTATATTATTATCCAGATTTTATCAGAGCATTTTATGTGTATACAGGAAAAGATAGATTTAGAAAATGAAAACAACAGCAACAACAACAACAACAAACCAACAACAAAAAACAACAACAACAACAACAAACCAACAACAAAAAACAACAACAACAACAAAAACTTTATAAACATTTGGATGGACTACAAAAGATTTATTCAAGAATGAATTAAGAGGGACCAAGCTGAGTGGTGTGGGTGACATGGTCGAAGGAAGAGATGCCATTCAGAGGGACCTCAAGAGGCTAGAAAGGTGGGCCTGGGTGAACCTGATGAGGTTCA